>JACAVU010000038.1:0-200000 GCA_014183005.1 Castanea mollissima | reverse complement strand
ACATCAAAAAAACCTGTCAGCAAAAGCTACTCTACATTACATAACCAATTAATCTACTGTGCAGTCTCAATCCTATCACTTGCAATCACACCCCTTCCACAAAAACTTCTTCAATACACAAAACTAGGTCTATATCTTTTTGATGATAGGAGAGGCCAGCTGCAAGTATCATCCAATTTAATTGCCTCTTTAGAGAGCCAAGCAAACCATCACTACTCTAGCCAAGATACTCTTGGCTCAGTTGCACTTCCAGCTCTCCCATTAGGGACAGTTTGGATTCAAAACCTAGGGCCAAGGTCCACTCAACTTATTGTTGCAATTTTTTTTATTGAAAAAAAAAAACCATCACTAGAGTAAAGCACTTTTTTACAATTCTTTATCACTAACCACAAGGGTGCCAATTGTGTTTCTGCTACTCTTTCAATCCTTGTTTGAATTTTTAAGGAATCAAAGTCTATCTTCAAACTGGTATTATTGCCCCTCCCCCCTCCTTCCCAAAAGAAATCATAGTAGAATGAAGCAATGGCCATATGAATATGGAGAAGAACATTGTCACCAAAATGATTACACAGTTGTGACTTAATCAATTGCTTGGATGCGTATGCAACTTTCAGACCAATGATATGAAAGAACATGGTAGCCAAGAACATTGGGATGCTTAGAAGGTTTTTTTAAATGAAAAAAAAATACAAAATTTTACTTAAAAAGGCTAACCAGAGGTTGCAAATAATGATTGCAAAATGCATGTGATTGTGCCATCTTTGATGTGGATGTCAAATGGCCTGCCAATAAAGATATGACATCAAAACATTACCTAGTCAAAGTAATAATGACTGACACTACTACTTTATGGAAATTTTAGTGAATGTACTGGGAACAGAGCCTGAGACAATTGATAGCGTTAAAAATACTTGGAAGCACTAGACCAATGACTTCAAACTTCATTCAATTCAACAAAGCCTAGATCTTAACTACTTAGATGTAACTTAGTATTGAAACATTTTCTATTCTCTACTTGTCAATTACAAATTATGCAGTTATAAAATGTTATAATCACAAGATATAATAAAAGAAGGGAGTCAGTGGACACAAGCAATCCAATAAATTATGGCTTTCTAGTCATTATGCAAGATTGTTAATAGTTCTACATGTACAGACAGAAAATTCCCAAGCCCTAAGGATACCACATCTCAGATCCCACCAACACGAAACTGAGTGTCCATGCCACTATGAAGTGCCTTCCAATCATGTTGATAAGAAAGAATATGCTACTACAAATTTAAAGATGTGGAACAGTAATCACAACAGATTTGTTGCTATATCACAGACAGAATTATCTTATAGAAATCCACTTTTCTAAAATTAACCTTTTTCTTCTTCAGCACTGATCATGATTAACAATGAAGGTTTTCAGTTCTGACAAATTTTGTAATTTTTCAAGGCAACATGAAATGAATTTTTTTTAATCTTTTACAAGGTAATGACAGATTCATAGTGCTCTGTTAAATTAAGTCTCCTAACACATGGGACAACTTTGGAAAAGAATCCACTCCGAATAAATTAAGATTCAAGAATCGGGATAGCACCAAAGGGATTTATAACAACAAGAGTTCATCGATAATTGGGTTCTAGAAAAGGGAACATATATTTTGGCTTCCATTCCACATGTACACGAAATCATTAGTAGGAACACTTTACTTATCAAGGTTAAAAGATCTTAAAGAAGGCAACTACCTTACTAGATTTCATTAAAGCAAACTAACGATTGTTTATTGTTCAGGAAACTAACTTGAAATTACTACTTGAAAAATCCTACAAACAATGCAGAAGTGGATATCAATCCCAATCAAAAAAGCACAAAAACTGTTCCACTTGTATTTAATTAATATTTGCTTATGTTTATTCATTCATGTTGTGATTGTTGGAAACAGTAATATTAGTAACTAGTAAGTGACCAAAGGATCCATGTCCAATAAGCCCATGCCTTCCATAGTGTATTAGTGTTAATTTAAAGTATGTACACTTAGGCATCCCATTCCCACCAACTTAGTTCCTATCAGATATGTAAATTCAGTACACGATAATTGAATAAGGTCATTCATGCAAAAGCACCAAATTTCGCTTGTTACCCAACTTGAAAATCAATAAGATTTTAGAAAACTACTACTCATTAGTGCCTTCCACCAAAGCAGCATGATGTGGGTTCAAGTACCAGAATCAATCTCTCCAAAAAAAAAAAAACTGCCTCCCAATCAAAAGTGAGAGTTTTGTCCACTAAGTATGTCCTTTTTACTACTCATTAGTGAATTTGATCTAATTAAACAACAAAAATATTATTATTAATAATGTCAAGCTAAAGCACAACACACATTACTTTACATATCAACTTCAAGATCGTACCTCTTGTGAGATCCTTGATAATCCTAGCACCGAGCTGAGATATCTTATAAACAAGCATAATGAAAGACAACTACCTGGAAACCAGACCATAATAAAATAAAAAAATTTCTAAGCCATTAACAAAAAGGAATTTAAAAAGAAGAAGTTGAAATATATACAAACAAAGGCGGTCCTGTAGATGAGAAAAAATAAAGCAAGCTAGATACTTTAACAACCTAGAAGCTCCATTTTCTCAGTTGGTTGATTTTACAAACATATAAAGTGAGTAGTGTAATCTTTTTGGTATCCTCTAGTGAAAGTGGGAAATACTCAGATATATACAAACAAAGGTGGACTCTACTCTCTAGAGGAACAAAAATGAAACCTTTATGCAGAAAGTAACAAACTTTATCTACCCAGAATCTCCATTTTCTCAGTTGGTTGATTTTACAAACATATAAAGTGAGTTAATTTAAACAAAGTGAGATACATTTCCTTCAGCAACATTAACGTGAACACTTGGTGTCCTCTAGTGAAAGTGGGAAAAACTCAATCAAATTCAAAAAACTTTAAAGACCCACTTCAGATTGAAACATATAAATATGGAAAGCACAAAACAAAAAAGAGAGAAGAAAAGTAAAAGCAAACCAGAGAAGAGGGAACGCCTTGCGAAATGGGTATTGAAACTCTGCCTTTGTTCTTTGTTGGATTTGGCTTTAAGCCGGCTGTATATAGGTTTCGAATGAAAAAAACGACACGTAGTGTTTGGTGGATATAAATGGAAAAAGAAGATGGAGATGCGGGGTATCGAACCCCGTGCCTCTCGCATGCAAAGCGAGCGCTCTACCGTTTGAGCTACATCCCCATTTGTTAGACGATGCACTCAAAGACTAATCAATCATTATTTTTGTGAAATTTGGTTGGTTTCTTGCACATCTTGAGAGGGAGATTATGCCTCTCACTCACACCGTACGATGAACTATTAAGCGCAACCATATCAGCTCGTGTAAAAGATTCTATTTATTTTATACAAAAAATTTATTTATTTTATTTTACACCATCACTTTTACAAAATATCCATATCAATTTATTTATTTTACAAGATTTTTCAATAAAATATTCATTCTTAATCAATTTTTTATTAATTTCCTTAAGAGGGAGCCCATAAAAAGGCTAATTTACCGTTAAGGTTTTCTTACATGGATTTAATCTAAGGTAGACATGAGTTTTAATTAACGCAATTAGTAATTTTTTTTTTTTTTTATAAAATTGTTGGACAAGAGATCTGACATTTAATGACATGTTATTTAAAACTATAAATTACATGATAATAATATTTATAAAACACATGTAATTAGCTATGTATTTAGGACAATATTTGGGCTTACAGAGTATTTGGATTATATATATATAGCTAAACTATTTTATTTTACTAGACAACATGAAACAACTTTTGGTATAATATTGACTACCTTGATTTTGAGGGGTTGGCTCCACTAAGCGAAAAGAAGAGATAATTATTGAAATCTTTGTCAATGGCTTTCTTTCTTTGGGGTAATCTTTGTATAAATCTTTGTCAAATATAAAGTATAAATCTTTGTATAAATCTTTGGGATAATTATATAAATATTTATATAGATCTTTGTCAATGGCTTTCTTCAAAAAGCAAAAAGAAGAGGAGAAATTTTATTCTAGTCTAACAGGAGTATATTAAAGTAGAAAGCCTCTACTAGGGCTTTACTATTTGTCAAATTTAAAACTTCAAATATTTTACATGTGGCAATTTAAATAATAAAAAAAAAACGATTCAAGCCATGTGGACTACCAATTCCACACGGCAAGTCACAATTCATCTCTCTCTCTCTCTCTCTCTCTATATATATATATATCATGTTTTATTAATAAATAGATATTATTTTATTTTATTAAAAATTTACTCATCTTAATTGACAATGCATTTCTTTCTCAAAAAAAAAGAAAAAAAAGACAATGCATTTACATTAATTATATGCAAAAATTCCTCACATCCCTCCTAATTACATGTGCACTACATTAAAAATAAATTTTCCCTTTTACTCGTGCACAACCAAGAATATTTTTATGAAAGAGGGTGTACAACTTGCTCCAAAATTTCATGATAATCTAATAATTACGATAAGGAGGGAGGATTTAAATCTTGAATATTTTTGTCGGAAACACAAAAAATGATAATACATTTACATTAGTTGAAAGGAACGCATTTGCATTATTTATATTTCATCATATCAGTGATGAAACCAAGATGAATTGAGAGGAGAAAGTTATTAGTATCTAATAAAATGTTGAGTTCTTAAAGTCATTGTTATTCTAAGTGGTTATATTTATCTCTATGATTACATTCTTGTCAATTATTAAATTAGTATAATTTAGTTAAAAACTCTATTACCTAAGCTCCAAGAAATTAAACACTCTCCAACTAAGACTCTATTTAACTTATTAATTGTTAAGATGATTTAATTTAAGTAAAATTTTATTATCTAACCTTTAAGAAAATTAAATTATACTCCAATTAAAATTTTATTATAAAAAATTCAAGATTTAAAATAAAGATTAGTATTTATTTTAATTAGTTTATTCATTTATTATAATTTTGTAGTTTAATATAACGAAACTTACCCACCAAATACTGGCCATCTTTGTGCCAAATGGCTCAATATATGTATGTATTATGTTAACTAATTTAGAGATTCATGTGACTCACTAATTATTATGATAATTAATCATTAACCTGTGTTATGCACTAGAACCTACCTATTTGTGAGGTAGACTAAAAAATTTAAGAAATTACATTATTGCATGATTTGTTCTTGTATGATTTCAATTTGATAAAGAAGTCATTACTTGAACGTGCAGTGACTTACAAAAAATTTATGAGACAATTTCATATACTATAAAAAAAAAAACTCAAAAATTCAGATATTAAAACTTCTAAAAGAAAAAAAAATTCAAAGAATTAGATAATTCATTGCTTAGAAATTATTGAAACAAAACAAAATATATATGACTAAATAATAGAGAAATATAAGAGAAAGATGAGTTACATTCGAAAGGATAATTTCAATTATTGCAAGCTTTTTATCTATGTACGAAAATTACTTTTTAAAAAATACGTGAAAAACTATAAAATATTTTTTTTTAACAAAGTAGAGAAGAAGAAAATAACATAAGAAGAGCTCATACCTCTACTTGGTTTTCAAAAAAAAAAAAAAAAATTAGGGTTTGCTTTACTTTTATAGTGTTTATAATTAACCTTGCAAATTTGGAGATAAATTATCAATGTTTGAGTTTGAGTTTAAGTTAAATTTAGTAGAGAGATAGAGTTTCATTTCTTATTAATTTTGAATTAAACAAAAATAATTTTGTTTTAAAAAAATGATAATGATGAGTTTGAGTTTAAGTTGAACTAGCATTCACAATGGAAAATGCCATCATGTCCTATGCTATTTTACCATCCCAAAAAGTTACTTTATCAATTATTCAATATTATTTTACAACACAACCAACCTCCGATTTTTTATTTTCCTATTCTACTCATTAAAATAATATATATTACCCACTAAAATAATATAATATATTTCAATACTACTCTCTCTCTCTTTTTTCTCCCCATCTCTCTTCCACTTTATCAATTAAAATATATTATAATTAAGATGGCATTGTAGCACAATTGCAAAAAAATTTGCAATTGTAAAATTTTACAAGTCTAGCTGTTGGACTCTTTTTGTGCCTTTATGCTAATTTTTCTCTATATATACCATTTACAATTGCTAATGGAAATGCTCTTAAAGAGATAGAGTTTCACTTAGACTAAATAAAAATAATTTTATTTAAATAAAATGAAATATCGTGATGACGTGAAAAATTGTGAGAGTTTCAGAAGTTTCGGTTATATATATTACAATAAATAATCCATGTATAATATATAGGGTATCATTGAGATCCTTGCAACAATAATCAATAAATTGAGCTCACAAACTAATGTGTCACAAATCATAAAATGAAAAATTCAAATATTTATTTATGAGGTGATTAAAGTATACCAATCATATCCATTGTTTTATAATAAAAAAAATTATATTTATTGTTACATTAGTTTTTAAATATTATGTAATAAAATTTGTAGTAACTTAGCATTTTCCATTAATTAGTATATAACTAGGACGAATTTAAACTATTCTCATATAGATCAATATCTCTAAAATTGCATTAATAATGGTCCCACAGTATCATCAAATGTAGTTCACTGATAAGTATGTGCTGTTGCTTCACTACTTAAGTTTAGACATCTTTATAATTTCTGCTTCTACAATTACAGTATCATTCACAAGAAAACCCTTTGATGCATTATAGAGATCCTTTAGAAGCAAAAATTCTGAATGACGCCAGCCATTTGAGGAAGGAAACCAATATTCAGCTGCAAAGAAAAAGAAATCGAACAAATTCAACATACAGAACTGGAACAAAACAAATGAAAGACACTAGATAATACATCCATAGTGAAGAAACCCTTGAGTTTGACCATATAGTTCTGGTACGATTTTAAGCATGTTGAAAACACGCACCCTCCACTCTCAACATTGACAAGAAAATGATAAATTTTTTTGATTTACTTATTGTTTCTTTGTGCTTTCCTTTGATTTGATCCCTAATGCGGAGCTTGTATTTTGTAAATACACTTGGTTCTGATAGATCACAATTGCATGGACAAAACCAGACTGATATCGCTTTCTTTTTTTCGAAAGAATCTCCTTTGGGAAAGAAGATAAACAACCTGGATTCAGTAAAAAGATCAGTTGCAAATAACAGCTGTTAAGTTCAGGAAAACAAGATTTTCATTTTTATAACAATGTTGGTGCAACTTCTAGTAATGGATATTACCATTTTGAATCTCCAACAGTGAATTCTTGAGAAAAATAATATTCTTCATTTAGTGTCGAAAATCTTTCTATCTCCCAAGTCAAAGTGCTGTTATCGGGTTCTTTAATAAAGGAAAGACACTGCCTTTTGACACTACGTTCATGAACAAAAACCTCTGCACCAAATACACAACAGTTGTTGACAAGGTATCCTTGAGAAGCATCATTGAAGGTATCAAGGGGAAGAAATTTGGCAAATCCCCATTTAGTATTTATGTCGTTGAATCTTCTAATAGCACCACCACCAGCATCTATTAAAAAAAAAAAATCATGAAAAGATAGTAAATAAATAAGAAAAAGGTTTGGCTCCAAATATATATTTGGAGCTTTGAACTTCAACCACAAATAAGAACATAACATGGGTTCTGTCTTGTGTAATGTATACAAACTCTTAGTTGATTGGTTAAGTGACTTCTTAATAAAATAAAATATAATCAGACACATAATATATTACAATTGATGAAAACATAAAGTGACACACAAAAATGAAATTGAAGATTTTAATTGCATCAATTATGAGAGAGCAAACCTTGAACGGTTAAGTACTCGTCCCGAATCTGATCAAATACAAACAATTTGAAGCTGGCATTTACCTCCCAACCAAGAGGAAGTTCTTCAGTCTCAGTGATTGCCAAGTAAAGAGAAATGTGACCATTCATGACATTCTTCTTAATTCCTTTTGGATAGAGAGACAACCTCCTGCAAAAGAAGACAAGTTATATAATCACTTGACTAAACAATAATTCATAGGGTAGAGAATTAGAGCCCCCACCATTTATACCCGCCAGCTTCAAAAAAATCGGACTTGTACTCTAGCCAAGACTTGGACAGTAAAGAGAATGACTCTATTTTAAGTAGGAAATTATCTGGAGTAAAATGTCTTTTGGATCTTGTGATTACTGCAATACAATAGAATAATATGAATAATTAAGGGGCAATCTATAAAAATGTTGGGTACGTAATAGCGTTCAGGAAAGAATTCAACCAAGAAGTTCTAAAGCATGATCAATAAAGTCAGAGATCATGTAAATACAACACATTTTCTTTTCATCATCTATCATCTATCATATGTCATATTATGTTTAGCTAAATACCTTCTTCTTTTTTCTTTTTCTTTTTTTTAAAAAAATTTGAGGAAAAAAAATTACTTTTTATAGATGAGAAAACGATTGTTGTAAGGAACATAAATTAAAACAAAACAAATATAAAATAAACAGAAAATATTTCGGAGTCATGAATATGGACAACTGCATATATACGGCCTATTTCATGTTTTAACTATTATAATCATATTTTTTATATTCATCTCTTTTCTTATCTTCATGGCATCACAGATGTCTAACATAATTACTTGTAGGATAGAAAATATAAGATATATATTTTTTTCGAACATATAGAGTGACAATAACTTAGGAGAGGGATAAAGAACACACATGATTTATCACGGGTGGTAGGAAATCGCCCATGACTAAATATTTAGGATTCTAGAAATCCTTTGAGATCAATATATTAGGCTAATGTGCGTGAAACATAACAGTACAAAACATGTATTTATAGAGAGAAATCAGAGGGAAATCAAAGGGCACGAGTACTTAGCATCCATGCAATGCACTTTAACGTATCGATTATCATGGCTTTATTTACATAGAAAAATCAAAGGGCATGTGTGCTTAGCATCCATGCAATACACTTTAACGTATCGATTATCATGGCTTTATTTTCATAGAAAAATCAAAGGGCACGTGTACTTTGGAACAATGCAATGCACTTTAAATGTATCATGGCATTATTCATGGAGGGAAATCAAAGTGCATTAATACTCTAGAGCAATGCAATCCACTCTAAACATATCATTGCACTTAAACAACCGGAACATGTTATTGGATGGAACTTGGAAGTGAAATGATAAGGGATGATACAAATCCTCAGTTTCATTTTTTATATTTTACTTTATATTTTGTCATATATTTGCTTAATCTTAGTTTAATTTACTACAATCATTTTATCATTATAATTTAATAGGAAAACTTAGTTTGTATAAATGCATACTTTACTTAGAAACATGAGGTAACATTAATAATATACAATATGTAGCAATTTTGCTAGATGAAATTTAAAATAAAAATGAACATACATAATAAATTATAACATAAAATTGTGTGTTCTAGTTATCTTAAGTCTTAACTAGTATCACCGCACACCTTTGGTGCGATGATCACTCCACAAGTATAAGTGCTTATGGGGTGTGGGAGATAAGGGCCGGAGTTCAAATCTCCAGAAGGAAGCTTCACACACATACACACTTAGATTAGGCTAGAGTAGAATTCTATCTTGTATCAAAAAAAGAAAAAAGAAAAAAGTCTTAACTAGTAAAATCGAGTATTATCCAATAAATATTGTTACTCTTTTGGGAATGACTCTTAAATGACAACATTGTTTAGCAAATTTATTTATTTATCTACAATATATATGAATATTTTGCAAAAGTAACTTTGATAGATTTTTGTATAAAATTTAAACGATTCTTTTTTTTTTCTTCTTTGATTGCACATTATGATTCCAATCTAAAAAATCCCTAACCTCTATATCAAATATGAAATATGCAGATAAACATTAGGATTCTAATTATCTTTATCTTCCATGCAATCCTACTCTCTTCTCTTGAATAATGTACCCCATAACTATTCAAGATACTATTCAATGACGATAATTACATATAAAAAGAAAAAAAAGAACAATAGTAATAAATTGAAACACAAAATGTTATAACATCCAATAGATATTGCAAGGCCTTTTTTTTTTTTTTTTTTTTTTTGAACTAAATATTCGGTTTTTGAAAATTATTTTGTTACAAAGTTGCTATTGCAACTTAGTAATCCAGTGGAATGTGGAACTCGATTTCACCAAGTTTGAGTTCTATGCAATTCAGTGGAATGTAGAAGTCAAGTTTTGAGATATCAAGTTCTATATTTGCCACATATCAATGATATTATTGAATTGCATAGAACTTAACTTTGGCGAAATTGAGTTCTACTTTGAACTTCATTTTGAGAAAGTTGAGTTCCAAAAAGAGGCTCTATAGCTAAATAAGTTGTAATAAATATTTTTTAACAAAATATTTTTAAAAACCGAATATTTAGCCAAAAAACACCAATAAATGTACTGGGAACAGAACCTGGCACAACTGAGAGCATTAGTTAAAAATTCTTGGAAGTACTGGTCCCAATGACTACAAACTTCATTCAATTCAATAAAGCCTTGTCTTAACTGCATGGACATAACTTAGTATTGCAAGATCTGGGCTTGAGACATGGGAGTATCCTGGAAGTTGAAAAATATTGTAATTACAAGATATAATAATATAAGGGTTTCAGCGGACACAAGTAATCCAATAACCTCTGATTTTCTCGATATTGGGTAAGATAGTTAGTAGCTCTACTTGTACAGAAAGAAAATTCCAAAGCCCTAAAGATATCACATCTCAGCTCCCTCCCACATGAAAGTGCACATGCCACTATGAATTAGTGTCTCCCAATCATATTGATAACAAATAATAATATACTATATTACTAATACAAGTTAAAAGAAGGGGAAAACTAATAACAGTTTTGTGCCAATATTAAAGCCAGAGTTATCTTCAAGAAACTCACATTTCTAAAATTAACCTTGTCTTCTTCACCACTAATCATGATTAACATTGCAGATTTCATGTCTAACCAAATCAAATCCTGCATTTGTCAAGGCAACATGAAATGCATATTTTTGAGTTTTATGACCAAATCAAATCCTGCATTTTGTCAAGTGCTCTGTTGGACTATGTCTCCCAAAACATGGGGCGGGGCAACTTCGGAGAAAAAACCACTCCAAAACCAACAAATTAAGTTATAAGATAGGGGACAGCATTGTACCGAGGGAATTTTAGAAAGCAAGTGCTCGTCTAAATAGGTTCTAGACTACAAAAGGGATCAGACATTCCCACTTCCATTCCACATGTACGCAAAATCATCAGTAGGAACGCTTTATATCTCAAGTTTAACATATTTAAAGAAGGCAACCACTTAAACTGTTTATAAACTTAAATATATCTTACAAGATTTCATGAAAACAAATTAACTACAAATGGGAGTAAAGCTGCCTCCCACTCATATCTTTTAGTGAATTGATCCAATTAAACAACAACAATATTATTATTAATAATGTCAAGCTGAAGCACAACACACATTGCATATCAACTTCAAGTATATACATCATGTGAGATCCTTTATCGTCCTAGCTCCAAGCTGAGATATCTTAGAAACAAGCATAAAATACAAAAGTTCTAAGCCATTACCAAAAAGGAAGGAAAAAAAAACATGAATCAAATATATACAAACAAAGGCGGTCTCTAGAGGAGTAAAAATAAAACCTTTAAGCAAAAAGTAACATGCTTTAACCACCTAGAAGCTCCATTTTCTAAGTTGGTTGATTTAATAATATAAAGTGAGTTACTTAGTTTAGTAGTGTAATCTCTTTGGTAATTAGTGTAAACAAAGTGCGATAAATTTCCTTCAGCAACATTAACGTGAACATTTGGTATCCTCTAGCAAAAGTGGGAAATACTCAGATATATACAAGCAAATGCGGTATCTACTCCCTAGAGGAACAAAAATAAAACCTTTATGCAGAAAGAAACATACCTTGGGTACCCAGAAATAGAATCTCCATTTTCTCACTTGGTTTATTTATAAACATATGAAGTGAGTTAATTTAAACAAAGTGAGATAGTTTTCCTTCAGCAACATTCAACGTGTGAACACTTGGTATGTCCTCTAGCGAAAGTGGGAAATACTCAGTCAAATGGCCCACTTCAGATTGAAACATATACATAAGGGAATACACAAGCAAAAATAGATCAGAAGAACAGTAACAGCAAACCAGAGAAGACGGAACACCTTGTGAATGGGTATTGAAATTTGAAACTATGCATTTGTTCTTTGTTGGAAAAGGCAACTGGTAAGAACTTGGGGCTAGCTAATAGCTATATATAGGTTTCGAATGAAACAAACGACACGTCGTGTTTGGTGGATATAATGAAAAAAACATGGAGATGCGGCCTCTCGCATGCAAAGCGAGCGCTCTACCGTTGGAGCTACATTCCCATTTCAGAAAAGATACACTCAAAAGTTAGTTAATCATTTTTTTGTGAAGCATGATTGGTTTCATGCAGATCTTATGAGTGAGTACCATTCAAAATAGCATGTCATTTAAAATTATAAATATGGTGATATAAAATACACCTTTAAATTTATATTTAATACGAAATTAAAAAAAAAAAATATTTTAAAAAGAATTGTTTTTTTCTATAAATACATGGGATCCCACATTGTGAGAGGTCTGCTCCATGAAGTGTATGCGAGCGATAAGTTGATAATTGCCGAAATCTTATAGGAACTTTGAGTAAGGTACGTAGTTCATTCTGGCTGGTATGTTCTGTACCAACTACTAGGTCAGAACTAGTATTCTTCTGAAAAAAAGAAAAAAAAAAAAGCATTTATTGATTTGTAGTGGTCTATAACGGCTGTGTTGAGGGTTTCTCAGGAGTTTTAGATGGTATGGAATTTATTGATGTTTTGGTTAGTACTAGAAAATAATTAAAAAAAAGTTTAAAAAATTAAAAATTAAAAATAGATTAATAAAACATGTTATTGAGCTATTATGTTGGATTAATGTAGGCCCATATAGGCTTACAAAGGATGTGGATTAACATTAATTGAAAGGAATGCATTTACATTAATTATATGCAATCTCATTATATACCCGGTAGAACCAAGATTTTAGTTAAGAGGGTGTAAAATTTATACATTATGACACGCATAATAATGCACGTTATGTTAATTTATAATATTTTCGACAAATTTAAAAAATTAAAAACTATTCAGTTTAGAAAATAAATTCATTAGGGACGGGTGTAAAAGCCTTTGGTTTACATTAGTCAATATGGACATGCCACATCAACTTTTTATTTAAGACTCATAGCAAAATCAATATTTTCTAATACATTTAATAACATCTTAAAAAAAAAAAAAAACCCCTATTTCACATTTTCTAACTTGATTTGAAAAAGAATCTCTAAAATCTCATCTCCCTCCTCAGCTCCTCTGTCTCCCACCACAAACCTCGTCAGACCTCCATTACCGCCACAAGCCTCGCCGGACCTCTGTTCTCCGCCACATCAATTTGCTGGAGTTTCTAATTCAAGGTCTGTTTTGCTATATTTGTTATTGGGTTTTACTAGGTGATGAATTTGTGTTTGGATAACAGTATGGTTTTGCACAGTAACATAGAATTTTGTTTTTTTGTTCTATAGTTAACATAGAAACATATATAGAATCCCAACTTTTATTGATAGTTGCCGGCCGGAGCAATGAGATTTCAAATTTGAAAAATTAAAACTTGAGCAAACGATGTAGGAAACGATGAGATTTCAATTTTTTTTTTTTATACAAAAGAATGAGATTTGGGTTTATGTTTGTTCTAAATTTAAAGACGTTGATGAAAGTGCTAATTAATTGAGATGTTATTAGGTGTGGTAGGATATATTTTTTATTAAGTAAAAGACTGACGTTATAATCTATTATTAGATGTGTAAAAATATGAGTTTTATACCTCGTCCTTATCAAATTTAGACTCATCATTTTAATACCAAGTGATATTACTCACTTATCATCAATTAGTCTGCGCATGATTAAATTCTAGTTATTATTATCTATCATTTTCTAATAAAAGTTGAGTTCTTAAAGTTTTGGTTGTGTCAAGTGACTATCTTTTCTCTATTGCTACATTCTCATTAATTATTAAATTAATTAGTTTAGTTTAGTTAAAATTATGTTACCTAAGTTTCATGAAATTAAAAATTATTCTCCAACTATAATTCTATTAAAAAATAATTGTTACGATGGCTTTATTTAAGTAAAATTCTATTATCCAATTCTTTTGAAGACTATAATAAAAAATTATGATAGATGATTAAACTAATTAAAATAAAATTTAAAATTTCTTTTAAATCCTTGACATCCTTGCAACAATAATATAACCACAATGAAATTGTATTAATAATGGTCCCACACCACAGTATCACCATATGTAGTTCCCACGTCCCAGTTTAGCATGTGCTGTTACTTAGAGAACTAACTCACTTTAGACATCACTATAATTTCTGCTTCTACAAGTAGAGTATCAAAAACAAGAAACCCCTTTGCATCCTTGATATCCTGTAGAGGCATAAATTCTGCAAAACCCCAATCCTCCTCTTTGGTAGAAAACCAATGTTTAGCTGCAAAGAAAAAAAAAATTAAACGAATTCAGCTTAGAGTGATTCGAAAAAAACAAAAGATACCAGGTAATAAATATATACACAGTGAAGAAACCCCAACTTTGACCATAGTTCTGGTACGATTCTAAGCATATTGAAAGCACACAACGTCCACTCCCAACATTGACGAGAAAATGATAGGAATATTTGATTTACCACTTTTTTCTTTGTGCTTTCCTCTGAGTTGATCCCTTATGCGCAGCGTGTATTCTGCAAAAACACCTTGCTCTGACCGAATACAATTGCATGAAGACAAGAAGAAAGAAATCGCCGTATTTTTTCCAGTAGAATTTCCCTTGGGATAGACCAATAACTTCCTGGATTCAGTAAAAAGAGTTCCAAATAACAGCTTCTAAGTTTAGAAAAGTAACTTAAAAAAAGAAGAACATAACAATGTTAGAGCAACTTCCAGTAATACAAATTACCATTTTGAATCTTCAACAGTAAATTTTTGAGAGTAATATCGTTCTTCATTCAGTGTCGAAAATCTTACAATTTTCCAAGTCAGAGTGCTGTTAGTGGGTTTTTCAATCATGGAAAGACACTGCCTTTTGACAGTACGTTCATGAACAAAAACCTCTACACCAAATACGCAACAGTTATTGACAAGGTATCCTTGAGTAACATCATTGAAGGTATCCAGTGGTAGAAATTTGGCAAATCCCCATTCACTATTCAAGTCATTGAATCTTTTAATAGCTCCACCACCACGGCCATCTACAACCCAAAAAAAAAAATCATCAAAATGCACTACTAAAAAGCTGGTCTATAGCGGTTTCTTTTTTGGCTACAAGCCTAACCTGCTGCGGCATTTTTGAAAGCGTCGCAATAGATTTGGTATTTAGCTGTCAAATATGAAATTATTATATTTTGTTTTTAAAAATACCTATAGCGACATTTGACAACTGCCGCAATAGGCTATGAATCACGGGTGCAAGTGCAAGACTTGGCAATTTTTGAAAAAGGTGGATACAGATACGGCGAGACTCAGCAATTAAAAAATTACTAAAAATATTTTTATTTATATTTTCTATATATTTTTACTATTAAAATATTTTAAAAAAATATATTACTATACCTTAATTCACAAAACAAAGAAAGAAGAAAACAAAAACAAAAAATAAAACACAAAACCAAAAAGAAAACACAAAAGAAGCAACAAATATTCAAAATAAAATTGAGAAATGACTAATTTAGGGTTTTTGGGTCTCATTCAGAGACGATTTCAGCTGTTCCGACATGACTTAAGACTGATTTTGGCTTGTTTCGGACACCAGCCGATACGACCCAATATTGCTGATATGGGCCGATTTTGGCCGATTCTGCCCGAATCGGCACAAATCGAAGCTGAGTCGGTGCGATTCAAGCCGCATCGGAGTGAGTCAGCTGAAAAAAAAAAGAAAAAAAAAAAGAAAAAAAGTGGCAGACATGCCCCAACGCAGCACCGACATGCGAGCAGCGGCATCCCTCACGCGTCACGTCATCACACAGCGTCAGACGCGGGTACAGCACCTCTGGCGCCGCATCCGTGCATCATAGGCAATAGGTCTATGTCACGTTCAAAGCATAAAGTGACATACAAAAAATACAATAGAAGATTACAATTCCAATTAGAATTAAACATTTATGCATCAATTATAAGAGAGCAAACCTTGAACGGTCAAGTACTCGTCCCGTATCTGATCAAATACAAACAATCTGAAGCCGGCATTAACCTCCCAACCAAGAGGAAGTTCTTCTGTCTCAGCGATTCCCAGGTAAAGGGAGATATGACCATTTTCATTTGTTTTCTCAATTCCTTTTGGATAGAGAGACAACCTCCTGCAAAAGAAGATAGGTGATATAATTTATTGACTAAACATTAATAATTTTATGGAGCATACAGTTCAATGGGTAGAGAATTTGAGCCCACCATTTATGCCCGCCAGCTTCAAAAACATCGGACTTATACTCTAGCCAGTCTCGGACAGTAACGAGTATGACTCTATTTTAACTAAGAAATTATTTGGAGGAAAATGTCTTCTTGATCTTGTGATTACTGCAATACAATAGAATATGAATAATTAAGGTGATATCTATAAATTAATATTAGGTATATAATAATATGTAGGTGAAACGTTGGGGAAAGATTTCAATCGAGAAGTTATAAATTAAGAATAATCAATAAAGTCAAAAAAACTAGAAAATGATTATTTTATATATATATATTTATTTCTTTTCTTATCTTCAAATTACCTCACAGAGGTCTAACATAATTAACTGTAGGCTAGAAAATATGAGATATTTTTTTTCGAACATATAGAGTGAAATAACATCGGAGAGGGATATACAGAGAACATACATGGTTCATCGCGGGTGGTAGGAAAATCGCCCATGACTGAATAGTTAGGATTCTGGAAATACTTTACAAGAGCGATAAATATACTAGGCTAATGTGTGTGAATCATAACCGTACAAGACATGTATTTATAGAGAGAAACCAATGGAAAATCAAAGGGCATGTGCACTTAATTAGCAACCATATATGCAATGCTCTTTAACGTATTAATTATCATGGCTTTATTTACATAGAAAAAATCAAAGGGTAGGTGTATCTTGAACAATGCAAAGCACTTTATTCATGGAGGGAAACCAAAGTGCATTAATACTCTACACAGCAATGCAACCCACTCTAAACATGTACATAACATTGCACTTAAAACAGGATTCAGATCCTCTAGAGTTCCTAGGGTACTCTACCAAGTAGATTTCATTAAATCCTAACCACTCTTTAATGATTTAATGGTCTAAATTTTGCCATGTCAGCATTTCATTAATAATAATCTTAATTGTTTTGTTTACAACATTATTTTATTATTTTAAGAATATTATTAATGAAATGCTATGCTGACTATTAAATCTAAACCATTAAATCATTAAAGAGTGGTTAGGATTTAATGAAATCTACTGGTAGAGTACCCTAGGAACTCTAGAGGATCTGAATCCCATAAAACGGCTGGAACCTATTAGTGGCTGGAACTTGGTAGTGAAGGGAGAAAGAGATTATACAAATCTCCTGTCTCATTTTTTTTTATGTACTACCAATCATAATTTATTATGTATTTATTTAACTTTATTTATAAAATAACCAAAATTAAAAAAAGAAAAGAAAAACACGTGGCATATTATAATTGGTAGAGTATAAGGTGGAACAAAAAAAGTAGGAAAAAAATTGTATTCTATATCACAATTATTTTTGTAGGGAAATAATATATGTAAGTTCAACAAAAAATCCAAATTAGGTTCTAACTTCACTTCAATTTGTGCAAGTGTTATTCAAATTGTCCTATCATTTTATTTTAAGTGTCTCCCTATTTTAAATATACTCCAATTTCATGCCAAAGTGTTATTTTAATTGATTGTGTGAATTATGTTCACGTACAACTTCATGTATTGGACCTTACTTGTACTTGCAATTTCAACTTCATGTTGTCTCCTTTCAACTTCACGTTGTTTTATGCCAATTGGCCCAATGTACTATATATTTGTACTTGATTATACTACACTCCTATTACTTGTATGATACACATATCTTATGTTGCCTATATAAAAGGCAGTTTCTTGTACATTATCTTCACATTGTTCAATTTAATCAATACAATAAGAATACATAGAATATGTCTCTATGTATTCTTTCGTTGCCCTCGTCTTCTTGGGTTTGCCGCCGTTAGAAGCAAGACTTTACCTCTTTTAAAATCACTATCCACCGATCATCTCAGTTCAACACACCATTGTCGCCATCGGATAGAGCTCACGCTGATCTATTCAAGTGCAGTGAAACCATTAGAAATGGACTAACCGAGCTCACAGTAGTACTTTGACTCTTTGGTGTTCACCAGTAGTATTTCAAATAGAGGATCATATTACATAAATACATGGGACTCTAGGTTACATTCTTTTTTTTTTTTTAATGAGAGAAAGATGAGAGATTTTCTCACAATTTTTTCTTATTCCATTTGCATGGAGGTCCTATGATTGGAGGGCGAAGACTTGTGCCTAAAATTCAAATCACAAAGGTAGCTTCAACTCATCTCCCTAGCTGCTTCAAGACTTCAATCTCATGCTCCATTGTAAAAATTTAATTTCACTTTACCATGTACATATATCGTATATATATATGTTTCATTTTGTTTTAGTTAATGACAACATGCTTTCTAGTGTCAACATTCAGATAAGAATTATCTACATCTACTGTAATGCAAGACCATCGAAAAAAAAAAAAAAAGACCAATATTTTCAAATTAGTTACTTTAATTTCTTTATCTCTATGATTACATTCTTGTTAATTATTAAATTAGTTACTTTAATTTAGTCAAAAACTCTATTACCTAAGTTCTAAGAAATTAAACATTCTCCAACTAAGACTTGATTTAACTTTTTAATTGTTAAGATGATTTAATTTTGGTAAAATTTTATTATCTAACTTTCAAGAAAATTAAATTATACTCCAATTAAAATTCCATTATTGAAAATTCAAGATTTAAAATAAACTTAATATTTATTTTAATTAGTTTATTCATTTATCATAATAATGTCATTTAATATAACAAAACTTACCACTATATTCTAACTATCTTTGTGCCTAGTGGCTCAATTTATGTATGTATTAGATTAACTAATTTAGAGATTCATGTGACTCACTAATCATTATGATAATGATTAATAATCCATGTATCATATATAGGGAATCATTGAGATCCTTGCAACAATAATTAATAAATTAAATTAGATAAAATCTCAAAGACTCCCACGATTCAGTATATTATTCATTAAATACATGTATAACATGTTATAATTTTTATTTTTCATTCACGAGGATGTGTCATAAATCACAAAGTGAAGATTTAAATATTTATTTATGAGGAGGTTAAAGTATGCCAATTATATTCATTATCACATCAATTTGTACGTGTTTTATGAAATAAAATATATAGCACCCTCACATTTTCCATTAATTATTGTACAACCATTCCCTCAAAAAATATTACTGAATAACCAAGACGAATTTAAACAATTTTCATATTGATAAATATCTCTAAATTAAAATTGCATTAATAATGGTCCCACGGTATCAGCAAAAGTAGTTTTCTGAAAAATATGTGCTGTTACTTTACTTAAGTTTAGACATTACTATAATTTCTGCTTCTACAAGTACAGTATCATTCACAAGAAACCCTTTTGATGCATTATTGAGATCTTTTAGAAGCAAAAATTCTGGAAAACCCCAGTCTTTTTTTGAGGAAGAAAACCAAACTTCACCTGCCAATAAAAAGAAATCAAACAAATTCACCAAACAGATTGGAACAAAACAAATGAAAGATACCAGGTAGTACATCCATAGTGAAGAAACCCTTGAGTTTGACCATATAGTTCTGGTACGATTTTAAGCACATTGAAAACAAACACCCTCCACTCCCAACATTGACAAGAAAATGATAAAAAAATATTTGATATACTCTATTTTCTTTGTGCTTTCCTTTGATTTGATCCCTTATGCGGAGCTTGAATTCTGCAAAAACATTTTGCTCTGATTGAAGACAATTACATAAACACAAAAAGACTGATATCATTGGCTTGAATTTTTTTTTTTTTGGGAGTAAATATTCTGTTTTTGAAAATTATTTTGTTACAATGCTGCTCTTGCAACTTATTTAGTTAAGTAACCTCTTTTTGGAGCTCGATTTTTTAAAAGTCGAGTTCCAACATGGAACTTGATTTCACCAAATTTGAGTTCTATGTATTTCAATGGAACGTAGAGCTCAAGTTTTGAAAAATCGAGTTTTGCCACGTATCATTGAATTGCATAGAACTTAGCTTTGGCGAAATTGAGTTCTACTGTGAACTTGATTTTGAAAAAGTCGAGTTCCAAAAAGAGGCTACATAACAAAATAAGTTATAATAAATATTTTTTAACAAAATAATTTTTAAAAACTGAATATTTAGCAAAAATCACCGATAAAATAACTAATAATCGATAAATTAATTTTTAAGTTGTGCCTCATGATTTAAAACCATAGGGAATGTTCCGATTATTTGAAAACCTAGCTAAAGGTGTGATGAGATTTATACATTTGTGGTGAGTTTGGGTGCGTGAGAGACCTTACAAAAACTTTTGTATGATTCAGGGCTCACAGAAATGGTTGTCATTTGTCAAGTGGTAGTTAAGGACCTCTTTTATAAAAGAAATATCATAACTATGCCTATATTTATCAGTTTGTGTAATTCTATGTCGGATTCAATTTATAGTTTTTTGGATAACTAATGTACATTTCATTAATTAAAAAGCATAGTAAAACAAATTGTCGGAAATTCTTTATTCCTATAACATTTTTTTTAATGAATATTCCCACAACAATTTTAAGCGTTGTGCCCAAGGTGGTTGATACCGTACCGATACCAGCCGGTACATATTGTATCGGCTAGTGCACCGGTACCGGTACACTTCTATTTTGTACCGGAAAAAATACCAGCCGTACCGGCTATACTAGCCAATTTCGGGCAATACTGGCTAGTACAGAAAAAAGTTTTTTTTTTTTTTGAATTTTTATAAAAGCATAATAGTAACTTATTTTCATTAACTTATTAGTATTATTGTTTTCTTAGTATGCAATGAACAACTAAGCTTTCTATTTTCTATATTGTATGTTTTTTTCCCTTTTAATTGATACTAAAGTCTAAAACTATGAATAATTTGTTCTGAATTGAGGTAATGTTTTATGATAAACTTTTATATTTATTATAATATAAGTGAAATATTATATGCTTATAAACATGGTTCTATAGATTTTGGTGTGTGTATATAACATATATATCTATACTACTATTTAAGGGGTTTTTCCTGTTTGGATTCTACATTTTTTTGTTAAAAAATGCTCCTACAGTCCTATGTTTAAGTAGAGACAAAACTAAATAACAATCTAGTAAAAATGCAATTCTATCTCCCACTAAAACGTTGCCTAAAAAATAGGCTCACTCTCCTATTAATTTTTAAATTGATTTATTCATTTATAAATTAGATTTTTAAAATAAAAAATACGACCACTTTAAGTTTAAGTAGAGACAAAATTTGAGGATAACATTGTAAAAATATATTTCTGACTCTCATGCCTTCAAAATAGGACCACTCTACAACGTTAATTATTGCTTCAAAAAACCCAACCGCTATCTCAACTCCCATTACACACCATTATTAAAAAACAAAAAACAAAAACTCCCACTGCAAGCCAAAAAAAAAACTCCCATTGCAAGGCTGGGAAAAAGGAACCCACATGTTATTCACATCTCCCACCTTCCTCACTCCACAAATAATATTCAAACTAAACAAACCCATGAGTTATAAACTTATCATGGGTAAAGGTTCTTTCTACCACTCTTTCTCAGTCAGTACACGATCTTTGGTAAAACTGCAATGCCCAAAGGTTTGCTTTTAAGTTTTTCTTTCGTTTTGCTCTAACGATGTTAGGAGAAGATTTCCAACTGAGTTTTCCAAGAACAGTAGTTTTTAACTTTAATTCACTGTGATATCAAATTTCAAAGTTGTCCAAGGGAATTTCGTTGCAAAGTTGCACTAGATCCCATTATTTCCCTTACTTTGTAATCATTTTAAAAAGAAAAAAAGGATATTGAGATGGAAGTTTTTCATTAGGACAAGAATCAAAATCAACAGAACTTGCAATTCAAATCAAACAAAATCAGAGTCTAGAATATTGGTACGTTACTTTTGCTCTATATTTATTCTCTGTTAGGAGTCTTAGGACGGTGTTATTTTAAAGGTTATCAAGTTTTGATATTTATTCTCTGCAAGATTGTTTTTTTTTTTTTTGGGACTAATATAGGATTGTGTTTATTTTCATATGAACTGTTGCCTCCTATCCTATTTATTCAATGTTTATTGTTTTTCTTATATTTAATCCTCTTTTTTTGTCTCTATTTTTTAGGGTCACATATCAACAATTTTGTTGAATTGCATAGAAGGCACATTGAGTTCGGGTGAGAGACTATGTTATTGTAAGAGGCTACATTTTAGGACAAAAAAAAACTTGACAACATTAGAGGCTTTCCCAAAAAAAATGCTATTTATTTTTTTTTGTTTTGGCATTTCAAACTTTTGTTATGAGTGTGTACTAATTGGCTACATTTTAGGACTAAACGGCTACATTTTGCATCAATTATAATTTGAGATTACTACTGTGGGGAGTAAAAATACCCTGGTGGGCCTTTGAGCCATATTAAGAAAGGCCGACCTGCTCTTGGGTTTAGAACTTGTTAGTACTGCGGGTTGGCCCATACGCCGAGGATCCGAAGGTCCAGCCGAGGGTGATTTTCCCCTCGGATGGACGCCGAAGAACCCGGGACTTCATTGTAAAGGTTAGGGAATGATACGGTAAATACCAACGGATAAAGGGGGTGAACCCTTGAACAACCTAGAAGCACCTATGTTGGAGATATACTCAAGTTGAAGATTGTCATCTCCACATTTAAAACCCTGCACCTACCACCCTGGCCGCATTAATGGGGAAGTGACCCCTGAACAGTGGAAGAGAAACTTCTGGTTACTATTTAAAGACACTGAGATAAGAAAAATCTAGGTCAAAGGGAGGTGAGGGCAACATGTGTCACAAAGATCGAAGTGAGTAGTATTTAAGGAGGGATCTGGAACAGAAAAAGGGGACTCGCTATTTGTAATTTAAAAAAAGAAAGGAAAAGAAAATTATATAAGAACAGTCCTCGGCTTATATCCGAGGAGGTGGAATTGCAATACTTCTTACCGTTGTTAAGTGTTTATAATTTTTAGCTTGCCATATAATCCTTACACACTTCTAACCTGGGTTTCAAGCCCACACTCTACAAATTCGTATTGTTCAAGGCTCATTGGGCCTGAGCCCATAACTGTTCTTAGGGCCAGGTGCAATTGTGCACTTACAACTACATCTTCCAATAATAAAAAAATCTAGGAGTGTGATGAGTATTATGTGTTCGTAGGTAAATAACTTTTCATTACACCCCTAAATTTTTTTGTGATTGAAAAATGTAGTAATCTCAAATTATAATAAATGTTTTAAATTAACCCTTATCCAAAAAATAGAAAAGCTTTTGAGCACGCGCATGAGCGCGTGTTCAGAGGCTAGTGTGCATATCTATATATATATATATATAATAGTGATAAACCTTAAACGGTATACCGCTGTTGACTGGTATCCGAAATATATCCTATCGGTGGCCAAACCTTAAACCGTACACCGGTTGTGCCTCTTGATTTTTCTTGTGTGACTCTTTTGTGGTCAATTTTTCTTGAATTATCACACCTAGTATTTAGTTTATGTAGGCCTTGAGCATAAATTTTGAGTTGCCATTTTTTTATGCTTTGCACCAAAAGCCTTATAGCCTTGGTCTCCTTTATAAAGAGAACCAAGGTTCGAAGCCATCTTCCCCACTTATTGTGATAGTTGAATTTTATATATTATATATAAAATAAAAAAAAGCTTTGTATTCATAATCAAATAACTAGCAAATCCTAAAATATAACTAAGCTGTAGATACTTCTCATAAACAAACATCACCGACAAAATCAATAAAAGGGTAATACTAAGAATTAGGGTTTAGTATCAGCCACGTTAGCAATGCTAATTTATATTGATGAAGTGCGACAAAAACACAAAGCACTGAAACTTGCATATAAATATATAATTCATCAACAAAATAGTAATGCATGGTCAATATGAACCAACTACTTCGGTAGCCAGGACCTGTAATTTACTAAGATGAGGCATGCTGCAAATTGTGAGAGTTCCATCCAAGACCTTAGCAATCTCTTGCATCTTCTAATCAGAAAAAATCTAGTGTTTATATCCATGTGGCAGATGGCAGTACTAGGCGAATTCCATCAAGTTTGCCAATGTAGACAAGACCAGCAACGTGAGAGTGTTGCTTATGTATTTTGTATATTTGGATTTTAATTGTTCATTTTGTTTTCATTATTGATTTGTGAGCTATAGATTTTTCCCTATTGCAGTGCACAGAGTGGTAATGTATTTTACTTTAATTTTACTTAGTTTCAATTTCTTAAATTTTGTATGTAGTAAATTTAAAATAAAGAAAAATTATCATTGGACAATATGATGATAATCTAAAGTTAAAACATAGCGTGATAGTGGTGACTAAAATGACGTTATTGTGCATACATGCCCAAACCAAAACACGATGCCGTTTCATTAGGGGGTATTTGTATTGAGTTATTTGCTAATATATTGGTATTCGTTTGTGGGGTAATTTTTTTATTGTGTGTGTGGTATGCAGCTGTTTACCTTTATTAAAAAATGAAAAATAGAAATAAAAATCAAATGAAGAGAATCTTTTTGGTTTTCTGTTGAAGGAGGTGACTTCATTTATTACTATTTTCATCAAATTTTATTTATTAAGTTAAACTTCCTTCCCAAATTATAAGTTCTAACATATTTGATAAGAATAAAGTTACAATATATGAAATAATATTACGCTAATTTTTTTTTATAAAAATAATATTACGCTAATTAACTTGGAAGATCCATGAGTTGTGTAAAAAGTCATGGATCTTCCAAGTTAAGAAGATCGATGACTTTTAAAAACATTGATTGGCCCTTAGAATTGAATATAACGTGTCTCTATGGAAAGTCACATTTTAAAAGAATCTTCCATATTAACTAAAACTACTGTTTTAGTGTAGTTAAATAAAACTATTAGTTTTTCTCAAAAAAATAAAATAGAATAAAACTATTAGTCTAGTGTATTGATAAATTCGTTGTAAGAAACTGTTAGCTTTTATGGGGAAACATTCTTGCTGTTTGGCTTTTTTCCGAAGATACGTGTGGTCTATTGAGCATAGGAGGTACTTTATGCTCTAGATAAAAGTTTTTACTTTTTCAAATCCAAAAAAGTGTTGCATATTAATTGTGTTATATGCAGGGGCTATATTTATTTAATTACTCCTAATCCTATAGTGAAATACATCCTTACGAAGACTATCACCTTTTATAACCAAGCATTTGCTACTCATGTCTGGTTATATCAAAAAATTATTAGGTTCATAAGAGGATGGTTGAAGTGATCTTCTTAATCTTTCTAACCAATAAAACGCTATTATTTATACAAATATAACATTATCAAGTGATATTTTTTTTTATTCTAATTCTTGTACTGATTAGAAATTTGACTCACACATTTACATAGTAATATTATTTCACTAGTTAGGATGATCACTTAATAGTTCTACTGGTTGACCAATAATTTCTCCGTATATTTGATGAAAGTCAGGTGCTTAAGCCTTAAAGCACTTGCATCAGTAAGTGAAAAATAGTGTAAAATAGAAAAAGTGTTGAGATATGCACATTTTGACCCAAAAAACAATCACATCAATGGGTGTAAAATTGTGCATAAATGCACAAATGCACGATTACTGTAGCTCGTGCATATACTATTTTAGTATTTTTTTGGTAGTGTTGGGTATGTAAGAGAAAGAGGGGTAGTGAGTGAGGAAATAATAAAAAATTGTAAAAGAATGAATATTTTATTGAATAAATATGTAAAATAGATAGACTAATGTGGGTGTTTTGTAAAAATAAGTGTGTAAAATAGAAAAAGTAGGGTTTTAGTGTAAAATAGAAGGAAACTTTTACACTTACTGATATGGTTGCTCTTAAGGAGGCCAAAAATGGTTATAGGTAATACTATATGACTGATTATATCCGGTGAATAAGGAGCCCAAAATTGGTTACGTATCAGGTGATACTACTATATGACTGATTATGAATTAACTGGTTACGTAGTAGATGATACTACTATATGACTGAAAATGAGTTACGTAGTAGATGATACTACTATATGACTGAAAATGAATTTACTGGTTACGTAGTAGATGATACTACTATATGACTAACTATGAATTTACTAGTTATATCCGATGAATAAGCAGAATAAAACAGGTTACATAGGAGGTGATACTATGATTGGTTATATCTAGTTAAATTCAAACGAATATGACTGATTATATCCAATGAATAAGGAGTGCAAAACAGGTTATGTAGCAGGTGATACTATGTGTCCGTTTGGATCACGTTTACGTTTTTGTGTTTTTGCATTTTTTTTTTTTACTAGCGCTTCTTGCACTATTCATGTTCATAAGACATGAAGAATACATTAAGGCAAAATTACAGTATTTTTAACAATAAACAGTAACTCAAAAATTATTTTTTTATTCTTTTTAATAATAAATTTTTAATTTTTAATAAAATAAGTCGTATCCAAAGTCCAAACACACTACACGCTATCGCTATCACTATCACTATCACTATCACTATAGTCCAAACACACTACACGCTATCACTATCACTGTCCCTATCCCTGTCACTGATTAAATCCAGTTAAATTCACACGAATATAGAGCCCATAACTGGTTTAGTAAAATAAGTCGTATCCGACACAATGACTGGTAATATCCGGTTAAATTCACACCAATGCAGAGCCCATAACTGGTGATAGCAGGTGATACAATGACTGGTTGTATCCGACACAATGACTGGTAATATCCGGTTAAATTCACACCAATGCAGAGCCCATAACTGGTGATAGCAGGTGATACAATGACTGGTTGTATCTGACACAAGGACGGTAATATCCGGTCATATGCACGCGTTAAGGAGCAAAACAGGTGATGCGGTCGTAGCAGGTATGACTGGTAATATCCAGTCCATAACTTGTTATATCCTGTTAAAGACTTGAATCGAATGCAAAGAGGAGCAAAAACTGGTTATAGCAGGTCAAAGACTTGCAATCGAGGAGAAAAAACTGGCTATAGCAGGTCATACGGACACATAAACATTTCAATAATAATTATAAAACCTACCACGGGCATGACCTAACACACAGGAGTTATAAGCTTAGCAAAACCAAAAGCTCTTTCTATATTCTTAGCTCTGCTACATATTCTTTTATTAACAAATGTCGTTGCTTTCAGACTTTAAGCTTGCAGCTCAGATACTCAGCCTGGTGATCCTAATCATCACACTCGTTCTTGCACTACTGAAGATTATTACTAAGAGCACTGGTGGTGCTAACCAACCGGTTCCTGGAGACAACCATGCTGACAATGTCCAAATGATAGCTGTGAATGTCAACCCTGTTTGAGGCTCCAATATACTATCTGCCATGCAGATTTCACATCATTTGGAGTTTCCAGTAACCATAGGGCTGAAACAGATTGTGTAATGCTTTGTTTTTTGTTAGTTTGTTTGAATTACGTGGTATAAGTAGTCTGTGTCATGAAGTTTGCTATATATATGTAGGGTGATTTTGTCAGTGTGGATCTGTCATAGTGTTGTGCTTTTGAAGTCAGCAGTGAATTATCATGTTTTAGTCCGATACAGTACTTGTTGAAGGATTATGAAAGTTTGAAACTTTTTTATTTTTTTTATTTTATGATTGTTTAGTACATGCTCTATTTTTATTATTCCTCCAAAACATGCCAAGGTTTATGAATAATCGTGTTACAGGGGAAATTTAATTGGGTCACCAAAACCAGATCTTCGTTTTGGGCTCACAAGAAGATGTGGATTGCAATGGATTTTTGTAGATGCCCCAACTCAAAATGGATAGGTCACTATTTTCATCCTCTTTTTTGGGAAATGGTTCTGAGATTATGATTGATGCAGATTTAATTGTTCTTTTGTATGGTCTTGAACTGGGTTTCCATTTTTGTTTTTTCTGACAAACCAAATAATAGGAGTTGTCTTTTTAGAATAAGTTTGCCTTACCGATTTAAGCTATTTTTGGTACAAGTAAAACTGAAAAGTACTTTCCAAATGCGAGATTTGGGTTAGTGGTTCATAAAATTTTGAAGTGAGAAGCAAGTATAACCTATAATATAATACTAGCCTTTGTGCACGCATTCACGTGCTTGCTCAGAAGCTTTTTTAATTTTTGGGTAAATTTTAATAAATTACATCCATTATAATTTGGGATTATTATATTTTCAAATCACAAAAAAAAAAAAAAAAACCTAGGGTGTGATGAAATGATAAGTATTTTTTAGTACTTTATAAAAATCTGATGGTACATAATAGAATACTATACAAATTTGCAAAAATTTGGAAAAAAAAAAAGTAATAGATGGACTTGAAATATTCTATGAATAATTAATAGCAAACACTAATTTTTTGATAGATTAAGATAAATAAGAAAGTTAGTTTGTTTTTTATGTTGCGCATAGGAAAGACATCCATTAACTATGTAAAATTTAAAATACTCAACTTCGAATCCTTATCTATTTTTTAAGTTTTAGGTAGGGGTATTTTTTACAGAAAAAAAGTAAAAACTAATTTTCTTTTGCCAATTTATTATTTTAACTCTATTTTTAAATTGTTGGTTACTTAATTTAGAGTATTTTTGACAAAAAATAAAAACAATAACTACCTTTCTAATTTTTTTTAATATATATCGATAAACTTCCAGTCCAAACCATTTATTAGACCCAAATACATGCAGAAAATTAGCCCCAAAAAAACATCAATGTTGGATGAGACATTAGAGATTGAGGGTTGAAGACGTCTAGTTTTAATGGGTCAACCAACATCTTAGCCCAAAATTTTAAACCAACTTGTATATCTGTTTTGGGCCATGTTTTATGTTGAAAAATGTGCGCATACCTACAAACACAGTATAACACCAATTCAAATTCACTATTAAGTTTTACTGTTTAAGTCTCCTCAAAAAGTTTTAACTGTTTTAAGTCTCCAAAAACCGACCATTTATAGTAAGAATAGTTTCTTTTCACCTAGAAGTAATCCAGCCGCCATTCCAATCTTTTTTTTCTTTTTGGCTGAATAAGAAATATTATTACCAAAAAAAGAAGAACAACTGAAAAAAAAAAAAAAAAAAAAAAAGAAGGGATGGGATTTAGCCAACTTTTCCTTCCACAAACCCAGAAACTATTTGGGGGTGGGAATGAGCTATACCCATTGGGTTTGTTAACGTACACTCATATATGGGCTTGGCCATCTAGATCACTTACTTGTAGAGCACACATTGTACTACTTGTATTGCACTCATATTTACTTGTACAACACTCATATGCCTCCTATATAAAGGCACTCATGTATACTATTTTAGTAAGAAATACAATACTATTGAATTCAGTATTTCTAACATGGTATTAGAGCCACTGCTGACCTTTTCTTCGCAGTCTTGTCTTTATTAGTGTAACTTCATTCTTAATACTGCTTCCGCTATCACAACAACTGCCACAGCCTTTCGCCGTTGAACCTTCGAGTCTTCCAGACATCGTCCTCAGGTTCCGGACCTGTAGCAGCTGCCGTTGAGGAGTTCGAACACTGCAAAGACCACTGCCTTTTTCCGGCACCGCCGTGAATATTGCTCCGAAAAATTTTCCGAAGGTACCACGAAGATCGTCTTGCTCCGATCTACCTGTTCGTGAAAACCTCACAGCAATCGGAGCCTCAACGCGCCGCCCAAAGTTTCTACACTGAAGGTCACGGGCCCACACGCCTCCACGCGCCGAACCGAGCCGCCATGCGCCGAACCTCCTGCTCACGTGCCTCCACATGCCAGACTGATCCTGCTAACGTCAGCCCTAGTCACGTCAGCCTGCCACGTCAGCTTGCCACGTCAGTACTGACGTCACCTTCCAGTGCGCTGCTAACGTCACCACCACGTCACCTTTGACCGTTGACTTTGACTGTTGACCGTTGACTTTTTCTAGCGTTGACTTTTTTCAGTCTAGGTTCTTCTTACTCAGTTTTTCGCGTAGATTTCATTTTTGCAGTCTATTTTTGCATATTGGTCTCTAAATAGATAAAATATGTTTTCTTCCTCCTCGCCCATCAATGCTGTATTGGAAAGGACTAAGAATCCTTATCTTGGTCTTAAGCTATGCGCAGTTTCCTTAAGGGTCGCATGCTCTGGCATTATTGCACTGGTGCAATCACTATTCCTGTAAGGGGGCAAGTGAAGAAGATATTGCTTTTCTCAATCGTATGATTGAATGGGATAATCACAATCACATGATCCTCACATGGATTCGAAATACTTCCATTCCCTCCATCTCCAATTTGTTGGGCAGCTTTAATGATGCGAAATTAGCATGGGATATGTTGGCCAAAAGATACTCTACCACTCACAGATCCATGAAATATCAGTTAGTGGTTGATTGCATCAACTCAGGCAAGAACCGGGGCAGTCCATCAATGACTACTATGATCAGCTTCGCTTCATTTGGGACCAAATGACCTTTCTGATCCAACTTGGGCATGCTCAAAAGATGCCCAACAATATGCTGCTATTAGAGATGAATTTCGTCTCTATGAGTTCTTAATGTCACTCCACAAGGACTATGACTCATTCTAGGTCAGCTTCTGATCGTTGTCCTCCTCCCTCTCTTGATACTGCTGTGAATGAGCTAGTCAGAGAAGAAGCTCGCCTTGCAACTCTTCGAGCCCAGGATAAGTTTAATGTTCTGGCCCTTACTCCTTCCATAGAGCAACTCAGCATTCAGGTGATCCTTCTAGCTCCAGCAATCGTCGCAGACAGACCAATAAAAAGTTCTGCAACTATTGCAAGCGCCCTGGCCCACTATTGAGACTTATTACCATTGCACAAATCTACTGCTGCATTTGCTAACACTGAGTCTACTCCGCCAATGCCTCCCATTTTAGCTGAGTCCCAGTCTTCTGGATCCGCTATCAACCTCTCACCCACTGAACTACAGGAGATCATAGCTCAAGCTGTTCGTTGGCTGGTAATGCATCTCTTTCCACTGCTCTCTGAGTTTTATCCGGTAAGTCTCAAACTTGGCTTTTTGATTCTGCCTGTGCAATCACATGACACCTCACTTATTCTTATTCTCCAAACTTAACCCGCTCCACATCCCCTCAATATTCACATAGCTGATGGTTCCACCATGCATGGGAATAGTCTTGGTTTTGTTTCAACCTCCAACCTCTTTGTTCATAGGGTCTACCATGTTCCTGACCTATCCTATAATTGTGTTTCTGTGGGACAATTAGCTGAACTAGGTATCGCCTTATTTTTTACTATTCTAGGTGTATTGTGTAGGATCCGAGGACGGGGCAAGAGCTTGGGACCGGCCCTAGAGTTGGGCGTATGTTTCCAGTGACAATCTTCATCTTCCACCTGTTGCTGCTGCTGCTGCTGCGGTGTCTTCCTTACCCTCTCTCTCACTTTGGCACTCTCGTCTTGGTCATGCACCATCTTCTCGGGTACAACAGTTAGCTTTTAAGGGTCTGTAGGTTCTGTGTCCAAAGACAATTTTGATTGTACTTCATGCCAGTTAGGAAAACAGCCAGCTTTACCTTTTAATAATAGTGATTCTATTTCTAATAGTATTTTTGAGTTAATTCATTTTGATGTTTGGGGACCTCCTATTGCTAGTATTGGTGGATCTCGATATTTTGTTGTTTTCATCGATGATTATTCTCGTTACAGTTGGATATTTCCTATGAAATCTCGTTCTGAAATTTTGCCAATATACATTAACTTTGCAAAAATGGTTGAAACCTAATTCTCCAAAAGAATCAAAATCTTTCGTTCTGATAATGCTCTTGATATACTCAATATGCTTTTCAAGCTCTGTTACACTCCTATGGCACTGTACATCATCTAACTTGTCCAGGTACCTCTCAGCAAAATGGTCGAGCTGAACGTAAACTTCGTCATATTCTTGACATTGTTCGTACACTTCTTCTTTCTGCCAAGGTTCCTCCTCCATTTTGGGGTGAAGCTGCTCTTCATGCTGTTCACACCATCAACCGCATTCAAGCACTGTCATCCATAATCAAACTCCGTATGAGCGCCTCTTTGGGTCACCTCCTGACTATCATCACCTTCGCTCTTTGGATCTGCTTGTTTCGTTCTTCTTCAGTCTCATGAGCACAACAAACTTGAGCCTCAATCTAGACTTTGCTGTTTCCTTGGTTATGGCGAAACACAAAAAGGGTATCGATGTTATGATCCTGTCTCTCATCGCCTTCGTGTTTCTCGTAATGTTGTCTTCTGGGAACACCGCTTGTTTGTTGAACTCTCTCATTTTCGTTCTTCCTCACTACCTCATATGTACTTGAAGTTTTTCCAGAGGAGTCTCATGTTTCTTCTCCAACTCCACTTGATCCTCCTTTAGACTTCTCTATACAAACACCCGATCCTTTTAATGTCTTTTCTGGACAAGTCAAAGATGAGCAGATTGATGATGAGCTACCCCAACTCGAGCCTGGGTCCCCCGCTCCTGCTCTGCTTGAAGATCCTCCACAAGACCTTCCACCACCACAAGACATTCCACCTCGTCACTCAACCCGGGTAAGATCCATTCCTACACATTTACTGATTACGATTATTACACTGCACTTACTACACTCCACGAGCCTCAAACCTATCGTGAAGCCTCCACTGACCTTTTATGGTAGATTGCAATGAAAGAGGAAATTGATGCATTAACCAAAAACCATACTTGGACTTAGTTACTCTCCCTTTTAGACAGTCTGTGGTTGGTTGCAAGTGGATCTACAAGATTAAGACTCGCTCAGATGGGTCCATTGAGCGCTATAAGGCTCGCCTTGTTGCAAAAGGTTTTACACAGGAGTATGAGATTGATTATGAAGAGACCTTTGCTTCAGTTGCCCGCATCTCATCTGTTCGTGGCCCTCTTGGCTGTTGCTGCTGCTAGCAAATGAGATCTTTTTCAGATGGATGTTAAAAATGTATTCCTTAATGGGGACTTGATTGAAGAAGTTTACATGCAACCTCCTCCAGGTCTCTCCATTGACTCCACAAGGTTTGCCGCCTTCGCCGAGCATTGTATGGTCTTAAACAAGCCCTTCGAGCCTGGTTTGCAAAATTTAGCTCTACTATTTTTCGCTTGGGTTACACTGCCAGTCCTTATGATGCGCCTTATTTCTTCGTCATACTGATAAAGGCACCATTCTACTTCTCCTCTATGCGGATGATATGATCATAACTGGTGATGACCTTAGTGGCATACAAGAACTCAAGGATTTTCTTAGTCAGCAGTTTGAGATGAAAGATCTTGGACATCTTAGCTATTTCTTGGGTCTTGAAATCACTCATTCCTCAGATGGTCTTTATATTACTCAAGCCAAGTATGCTTCTGATCTTTTGTCTCGTGCTGACTCATTGACAACAAGATTGTTGACACCCCAGTTGAGCTTAATGCGCATCTGACTCCCTCGGGGGGGAAACCATTGTCTAATCCTTCTCTTTATAGACGATTAGTTGGCAGCCTAGTTTATCTCACAGTTACTCGTCCAGACATTTCTTATGCTGTTCATCAGGTCAGCCAGTATTTTTCTGCTCCACGGTCGACTCACTATGCTGCTGTTCTCCACATTCTTCGATACTTGAAGGGCACTCTCTTCCATGGCCTTTTCTACTTAGCTCAATCTCCTCTTGTACTCCGTGCATTCTCTGATGCTGATTGGGCAGGAGATCTCACTGATCGTAGGTCCACCACTGGCTATTGTTTTTTGCTTGGCTCTTCCTTGATTTCTTGGCGAAGTAAGAAACAATCTTTGTGGCCTGCTCCAGTACTGAAGCAAATATCATACTCTTGCTGATACCACATCTGAACTTCTTTGGTTACCATGGCCTCTTACAGACTTAGGTGTGTCTACATCCTCTGCTACCCCTCTTTATTGTGATAATCAGAGTGCCATTCACATTGCTCAAAATGATGTCTTCCATGAACGGACTAAATATATTGAGATTGATTGTCCTTTTATCCATTATCATCTTGTTCATGGTGCTCTCAAGCTCTTCTTCGTCTCCTCCAAAGATCAACTTGCAGACATCTTCACCAAGTCCCATCCTAAGGGACGCCTTCGTGATTTGGTTGACAACCTCAAGTTGGTCTCACATCCACCTTGAGTTTGAGGGGGGCTGTTAACGTACACTCATATGTGGGCTTGGCCCATCTAGATCACTTACTTGTAGAGCACACATTGTACTACTTGTACTGCACTCATATTTACTTGTATAGCACTCGTATGCCTCTTATATAAAAGCACTCATGTATATTATTTTAGTGAGAAATACAATACTATTGAATTCAGTATTTCTAACAGGGTTAAAGGATGAGCTACAAAGTTAAAGTTTCTAAAAACAAAACAGGCATTCCAGTCTACAAAATAATTGAAAATAGCACTAGTCTCTTCTAGAATTGCATTGAAAGACCAATATGGTGTTGCAAATGGATTTAAGATAGCTTTTATCGCAACTAGTTACTGGTTCACGCGATGCGTGAGAATATATAAGTAATGAGGTGTTTTATATATATAAAATAAAAAGTACAATAACTTCAATTTTTTTTTTTTTAAGATTTCACAAGTATTTTTTTTTTTTATCTCTACAAATATATCATACTATTATTTTTTGCATGTCTAATTAGTATTGTTTTTTAAGGTGAACTATATTTTTCTAACTTCTATTGTAGTGTGTAATATTTGCTTAATATGCAACTAAACTTTATAATTTTAAATTTTATTATTCAAAATTTTCAACTCTTAACAAATAAGGAGATAATAATACTAATAATAATAATAATAACTCATCACAAAATTACAATATTATCTTGACCAAAATTAAAATTAAACCAAAGGAATAAAATATAGACTTTATACTAATTTATTACTCAAACAATTGGTAGGCATATTCAAATTCATAACCATGTAAATTGTGTTTTGATATAAACTCAAATTCCCATTTCCAAAAAAACTAAGTATTAACTCAAACTAAAATTCAACCAGAGTAATAAAAGGAAAAGGCAGACTTTGTGTGGGGAAATTAAAAAAACATAATACCAAAACACTTTTTTTTTTTAAATCATCCTTAATCAGTGTTGTAAGAAAGAAAAAAAATCCACCATAATTAAGTAGAAACAGAGAAAGAGTACTCACAATTTTTTGTAGGAAAATATAGATTAAATGGAGAAAATAATATCAAATTTATACAAAATAAAATGGGGGGAAGAAAATGTTGGCACTAACCTCAGGTCCTGAATTGCACTATGTTTTTTTTTAAATTTCCAATGCTGAAATTTGTCTATCCTGTGACTTATAAAGGCCTTTCACCTGGGGAGAACTGCAATAAATAAAAGAACAAAGACCACTTTATTATTCAATATATTTATATTCGTAAGATGATGTGTTAAGTTTTTATTGGTAATTGTCTAGATACTGTGCCTTTTTTTAGATTTTTTTTTTTTTTTTTTTGAAATCAAAGGATCTAATTTCTGTCTTGACTACCAATTTTCAAGCCACGGAGGGTGTAAAATGAAACCAGCTATGGTTTAGGGTGGTTATCTGGAATTAATCATTAAGAATATATTATGGTACTTTTTACAATTAAGTTGTTCTCCAATTTTTAAGGTAACTATATCGTAGAGTTTTTTAAAAATTTTAAAATTTATTTTGAAAAGTGTTGATCGTATTTAAATTATTAAGGATGTGGTAAAATTCAATCCATTTTTGTTTATAAAATGAATGGATAGAATTTAGAACTCCATGATCTCTGTAGCTTCACTTGGCTCGCTCATGCTTTGTAGGTGAGGAGTAAGTACAGGCACACTAATACCACAGTATATGACATTCTAGTTCAAGGACGGGTTTGATTACTTGATTCTTAGATATACCAGTACATGGATCCATATTTTGGTGTGTGAATACTAAAGTTTACTATGAAGGTTTGTATAGATTCCTTATCTACTGTTATAGCCTAGACTTGCTTGAATGATACCATCTCTATATTGCTTTAGCAATGATGTTTTTTTAGAAAATGAGCCATTTTCTAAAAAGTATTTTCTATAAAATTATCTCATTTTCTTATGTTTGATTGTTACTTTAAATGAGTTGAAAAAAATCACATACCTTATTTTATGTAGCTTGTTGTAAGATAGAGCTTTTTTTTTTTTTTAAAAAAAAAAAATAGTAGAAAATAATTTTTAAAAATAAGTTATATTTTTTTATATTAACTAAAAATAGTTTTCCTTTAACTTATTTTTTCTAATGCTTCCAAACATTAGAAAACACAAAAAACTATATTTACACAAGCTGTACCGAAGCAAGAGATGAGTACTAAATTTGGGTCTGCCTGGCTATGTGAAGTTACAATCAATACTTTCAAGGAAATTCCTTGGTATAGCATATGTGGTGATTAGACTGCCACTAATACCCATTTTAGAAAAGAAAAGAAAAGATTATAGTATTTTTCATTGCTTAATTATAAATTGAAAGTAAGCGGACCAGACTTTCAATTCACAATCCATGACATTCACGCCAACTTTTTAATTTCATTGTAGTTTTATTTTCTTTTTGTTCCAAATCCCTCGATAAACTGGTTCACAACTTGGCCCCTGAGCCTCACTTTGTATGGCTTGGCAACCCAATCCCATTAAACTCTATCCCTCTTTGAGCCCTTGATGATGCTTCAATTCTTCTCAGTCCCTCTTCTATTTTGCCTCAATAAAATTATATTTATTTACCAAGAAAAAGATAAAGTAAAATCTCGGGTTCAAGTAAGAGATAATAATAATGACTTCTTTTATAGTGTTTCATATTTATTGTTTAAACCTTACTTATTCCTTGTATTCATTATTTACCTATTAAAAAAAGAGTAAAATATATTTTTGTATTTTCCTTAAACTTTTTATTTCTTCTCTCTCTCCGTCCTTGACAAACCAAGCACTTGAAAAGTGAAAAGAAGGGAATTTTGTAAAAAAATTCCTTCGTTTTTTTTCACTTTGACTGAACCAGATATGATGCAAGTGACATTTCTAAGAGTGCTTCAAAAAATGAACTTTGGTTAAAACATGAACATGGGAAGACAAAATAATATATATATATAATATATATATATATATATATATATAATCTATATATATATTTATTTTTCTCCAACAATTCTTACTCTCACTCTAATATTATGACTCTTGTTAAGACTTTGGGCAAAGGATTATAGGAGATACATATTGTAGCATTTTAATATATATTTTTTTAAACTGTGAAGATAGAAAATATTAAATATTCAAAATGAATAAAATTTTGGTTTTTTTTAGAAGAAAAAGATTAGCTACTTAAATATAAAAATGTAGGATTTAATTTAGAAAATAAGGAGTCAGTCAAATATTTAATCTCATAATAGTGAAAATGAAAGAAACTCTCTTTTATTTATAAAAATGGTGATTAATAGACTGAAATTTATTGCAACAGAAACAATTTTATTTAAACCCATACATAATGGAGGGCCACATACATAAACAAATACACTTTTATTGTTGGCTCAAATATGTCATATACATCCTCCAAGCTAATTGTGGTGTAAATCAGTTTTAGAAGCTATTTTGGCAATATGAAAAGAAAATTGAGAAGCAAATGCAAAACAAACATATATAGAACACATCAGAGACTGCTTACATATATATAACATACTTTTCAGGTTCCATTTGAATTTCATTGAAAGAGGATTCAGAATACATAATCCATATTTACAAAGACAATCAAAATACAACTCCAGAATTGACCATATGTACAAAAACAAATCACAAAAACGACACCTTAATCCCAAAAATCTAGAGTAAACACTATATATACAAAAGCCAAGGAAAATAATTACAGAATAACACTCCAATCTCCCTAAAGGTAACCAGAAAAAAATAAGACTTTCCCCCCTATGAAACTCCAAAAAGAATTGGATCCTTGTGAGACCATTCTTCATGTGAACCACTTTATTTTTATTATGCTTCAGATATATATAACAATAAAACTTTCTTTAAAGGTTCTTTATGTACAAAGTGCGTTGCTGCTGATACTTGAAGAAGCAAAATTGTCACTTCTTCTCTCAACGATCCAAAGCACTAATCACGATCCTGCAACACATGGAGGAAAAAACATCAGGAAGATTAAGAAGCTAAGATATTATAGCTTTACATTTTCACAATTTGCTTCTCCAACTAATACTGTTTGCAATGTACAAATCTTAAAATATAGCATGTAACTTTTTTCTTTTTTGACTTGGTCATTGTTTAAGGAAATAAGGCATTGATTTGTCATGAAATTAATGATTCCAAACCAATAAAATTAGGTTTGATTGAAAAACCAACAATGAACTACTAATATACATTTAAAAAATTAATTCCTAAATCCCAAACATATTGGGTCCACATGAAATAAGGAAAAGCTAATGTCTGCTCTAAATTCAACAAACATCTTTAATTACTTGCTCTTCCCCAACTTGAAGGAATTGTTTGCCTAAAAAGGACAAATAAAACAAGATTCCAAATTCACTGGATCTCTGAACCTCTATCTTGGATTGAAAATCTGAACAATTTCTATTCCAGTAGAAACTATGCTAGAGAGTCAAGTGCATATATATATATATAAGAGAGAGAGAATAGAGAACCAATCATAAGCGGTGGGGCTTGAGTCAGCTCGGTGTAATTTCTTAGCTGACGATTTTTTCTTTGTATTTTTCCTGAAATCCAAGCCTGGTGTCCCCGCTGCACACAAGCCAAAACCCCATATGAACAAAGCCATCCTTGATTTGAAATAAAATAAATAAATGATAAATTAAAAAAATAAAAAATAAAAACTTAGTTTGGCTAGCTACTGAGAAAATATAGAAAAAAAGGAAATGAGATTTAAAATTTTCACAATAGTCATGTGAACCCAAACACGATATACACCCAATTATCATTCATTTATGCAGATGCCTTATCTTGACTTGACTAATCAAGTCAAGGAAAATATTAGAGGCTATGAAAAATCCTAAAACATCCATCTCAACCCCTACAAATGCATAAGATGATAATCAATTCAGTTCTTATTTTTTTCATGAAAAAAAATTAATTTTTAATTTCCTTTTCCCTATTAACTCTAATAACTTTTTTTTAAAATGATAAAATCAAAAGATATCATATATAAGATTTTTTTATCTTTTTTTACACATTCCAATCCAACTAACTTCAATATAAAGCTGTTCTTTTTCTTCTGCCTTTTCTACTAAAATTTTCTAAACCAAACAAAGAGTCAAAGAAAACAAAAAACACCATCCACTTGTACCGAGTTAAATTCTCAAAAATCCTACTATAAGTTCTCATTTATTTTTCCTATTATTTACCACCAACCAATCAAAATTAATTTTTCTGATAAACGAAAAGATATCATATTTTACAAAAAAATGCTTATATTAAAGCTGCTATTTTCCTTCTTTTTCTTGTTCTGTTTTTTCCTCACCATTTTTCACATAACAAAATAAAAAAAAAAAAAATCTACACTTACCCTTGATATCTTTTTTATTTTTTAATCAATACACACAAAATGGATTTTGAACTAACCTTATTATCCTAATTAAGTTTAAGAAACAGTATTATTCACAATTGTTGATATAAATTATTATAAATAACGTATTGAAAAAAACATTGAATTAATAAAATTGTGTCCTCATACCATTGCTCTATTATCTTTCATTCAAACAAAACTAAGAGTGCTAATGAAACTTACGTGAGTGTGGTGTCCCCGGAGTGCTAGACCCTGACGGAGACCCTGGGGTGGAGCCTGAATCAGCTGAAAGGTTCTTCAAATGGGAGCTAGTCCTAAGAATGGTAATGCTCCGAGTTACAGGCACTTGATGATCATCATGAGGTATCACCATAGGAGGAGATCGTGAGGCCGAAAATGAATCATGCTTGCGCAGTTTTCCGAGGCCGGTTTCTGGTGGTGGACCGGCAAGCGTTTCGTCCCAAAGCTTGTGAAGAAAACCATGACTTCTTCTTTGTAACAACCGTACGTACCTACGCGTATGATATTATGGCAATATATATACTTTGTTACAAGAAATGAGTAGTTTTTTTTGGACCCAATACGACTGTTACGAAGAGATGGGTGGGAACGAAACGAAAGAGGGCAGATAATGTGTGTATAGGAACCGAAAGAGTTTAATCTCTCTGTTTGTGAAAGAAGATGTAATGTATTCTAGGGCTTTTATAGAGAAAGTCTTTGTGTGTGAGAGAGAAGGATAAGATAAATGTTTTGATGGCTAGAATTTGAGTTGGTAGCTCCGGCTAATATGGCTTTACCATTAGCCATCAAATTTATTTGGGGTAAGAACTAAGAAAGTATAAACACTAACAACCAGTCAAGATGAGGTGAGGTTAATTTAAGTGTTAAGAACTAATTAAGAATCTTCTCAAAAAAAAAAAAAACTGATTAAGGACTTCTTTATATTGGCAAACCATGTAACAAATTGTCTTAAATTGTATGTTCTAAGTTCTAACAACAAAATTTGACCATATGTTTTAATCTTTCGATTGTAACACATGTGATAGTTTTTTTTTTTTTTTTAATATATATAATTAAGGACTTCTTTATATTGGCAAACCATGTAACAAATTGTCTTAAATTGTATGTTCTAAGTTCTAACAACAAACTTTGACCATATGTTTTAATCTTTCGATTGTAACACATGTGATAGTTTTTTTTTTTAATATATATAATTAAGGACTTCTTTATATTGGCAAACCATATAACAAATTGTCTTAAATTGTATGTTCTAAGTTCTAACAACAAACTTTGACCATATGTTTTAATCTTTCGATTGTAACACGTGATAGTTTATATATATATATATATATATATATATATATATATATATATATAGAAAAATGAGACAAATAAAGTGTGGAAGGGCCTGTTTGTTTTCTCATCTCAAACTTACATTTTTACATTTTAAACAATATTACACACATTTTCACACATTTTTTCACCCACACGTATTTCAAAAAATTATAAAAATCTCATCTCAAACTACTTTATCAAACACCCCCTAAAAATCTCATATTTTAAAAATTACTAAAATTATTATTAATTTTATTTAATAAGATTCACAAATTTTTGTAATATTAGTGACAGTTCAATAATGTAATAAATAATGTATGATACTTCCTTAATTGGTGATGCATCAACTTATGAAATATGTATACTAAAATTTATAATATCCCCAATGTTAGGGTGTTTTATTTGGTTAGTTAACTAAACTGGAATCTTCTAAAAGTGGGCAAAGATCCCAATGTATAATCCTTCATTTGATTGAGGAATTCAACTAACTACTTACTAATGGATAAAGAATCAACCTTTTTGTAAGTGCACAATTTGTACCCGATCCAATCACTAGATAGAGTTAGGCCTAAAGAGTCTCATACAATGAAATTTGTAGAATATAGGCTTGAAACATAGGTTTATGGATAATGGACAAATGGTAAAATGGCTAAATTGCCGCTATCTACATAATCAATAGATGAATATAACCAAAAAACTCTCCTCGATCGTAAGCCGAGGACCACTTGTATTGTCTTTCTTTCTTTAAGCAAGAGATTACAAATGAAGTTCTAGTCCCCCTTTCTTTCCCTCTCTTCCTCTTCTTATATACATCTTCTTTTTCCCTTTCTCTTCCACGTGTAGCACAGATCTTCCAAATAGATATCTGTCTCATCCACCGCCTTCTTGAAGTTTTCAAACAATAGTTGGAAGGTTGAATATTACTATTCAGAGGTCATTTCTCCATCAATGCGGCCAGGGAGGTAGGTGCAGGGTCTTTAATGCGATGGTAGCAGCTTTTTCCTTGATCTGCCTCGTATATTTTTCTTTCTTGTAACCATATGGTACATATCTTTACCTACCAAACCTTCTAGAATTCACTCACCAAACACCATGATGTGTCATACAATTTTTACTGGAATCCACCGAGGAGATGCCCTTCCTCGGACAACACTACCAACATTTCCAGCAAAAGCTAGCTCGTGGCCCTCAAAGGCTCTTCTCGAACAGGTTTACACCACCAAATCAGGCCCAAGACCCAAATGCATATCTTGACCATTTTACCCCCACACTTCTTATACTCAATGTTACTCAATTTTATTTTATAATAATTTTCTATAAATTAGATAATTGAGTTGCAAGATCAACTCTACTACTAGGCCAATTAGGCAATTACCTAAAGCCCCCAAGTAGAACAAGACCTCCAAATTGTAATCAATAAGAATATTAGTATACTAATAAGAGTATTATTATGCCCTAAATATTAGCCGATAAATTTTTAAAAAATAAATAAATGAGTAATGCTATGGATATAGCAAAATTAATTTTACAACATTCTTAAATTAACCTACCAACTCACACTTGGGCCTACAACAATGCTAATTTAAATTTTTTGCTATACTAATTAGGAATCATGTGAAATTGTTGACATGTTGTTGTGTCCCTAATCCCTAGCATTTCTCAAAAGTAATTGTTTATCAAAGGCAAAATAAAATATTAAAAAGAAAATTAGCAAAGTGTAGATGGACTACCGTCCACTCATTTCTTTGTTTTTTTTAATAAAATTTTATCTTTGTAGCTTTATACATATACTAGTTGTTAACAAAAAAAAAAAAGTTTTGTAAAAAATTAATTGAGTTTTAAAATGGTTCTCTAAATAATTTATTATTAGCAACAAACACAATTTAATAAAAAAATGATAAAAATCTCACAAATGAATATGAACATTTTTAAAAATAGCTATAATTAATTTAGATAAACAAGAGATTCATTAAAAAAATATATATAAAAAAGTGAGTCGAATCAAATTATAAGGAAAAAAAATATCCTGTAATTAAATTTAAATATATAAAGGCACCAATTCAAATGCCGCCCTAGGTCCCACAATTGCTTGGACTGGTCTTGTCAAACTGATATCAATTTTATTTGAAAATTTCATACGCATTTATAAAATTTATTGAAAAGTAGCAACAAATTTGACAAATCAGTGCTTATATTATTCAGAAAATACTCATAAACTTTATGTTTAAAGATAATAAAGAAATTATGATACTAGAAATAAAAATCACATCCCATTTACAAACGTGTGATGAGGCTACTCCATATATATTAAAGTTGAGCTGCCACAGCCAGAGCCAGCCAAATTTTGGTCAAGCCGAGAAAGACAAGACAAATTTAAAGGCCGAAGTTATCGGAAGCAGGTAGGAACTGCTTCAACTGAGTAGACAGATGGATCCTACTGTTTAATTTATAGCATGTCCTTTCACACGTCAATTGGATAAGGTTAAAGACAAATCTAGTACAGATCCACCAAACTGGATGTTGAAGTTAAGCCTGCGGCTGGGACCCACTTAACTGGCACGTGATTAGGATGGCACACCCCATGATTATCGCAATTCTTATCTTCCCCGTGGTCTAACACGTTGACATTGTTGACAGCACCCTATTGGAGGATCCCAATGTTTCTTGGAATGGATAATATCTCTTTCACTGTTACTATTGTTTAGGCATTGGAATAGAGCTATTCAAAGTTTCAAACATGGTTTGGTATGAAATTGCTATTCAATTGCTGATTATGCAACAATTGATGATGATTTTAGGAACTCAAGTGAACCAAAATTTGCGGTAGAAGTTGAATAACTGCTGTAAGAAAGTTAATGCCTGTGCTGATGCCTTTGCGAAAATAGCCGTCCAATTATAGCAAGGTTTTATTATTTTGGACACTCCTCTAACGAAGGAATACTCCTTTTAATATATGACCTTACTGATATTGGCTGTAACGGTATGTATACTAAACCAACACTACTTCTATGACAGTGTCATATAGTTTCTATTTATCTACTTCTTTATTACCCAAAAAATAAAAATGGTTTACAATAGCTTATTTTTGTTGATTTATTTTATTAAAAATATAGTAGTACCTAAAAAATTAAACTTTTTACACAATGCTAAGTTGTGAGTTGAGCAATATCACTTCCATTTATATCTTTTATTGACACTTTTTTTGGTATGTACCAATCATAACAGGTTATGTTTATATATATAAAAAAAAAAGTGTTAATTTCCTTTTAAAACATTAGAGTTTTAACTTTTAAGTATGTTTTATTTAAGATAAACTGTTAAACTTTCAAACTTTTTCATTTACACTTTAAAATTTTTAAAAATACTTCATTTAAATCTTTTATTTGTTGCCACCATTTCTTTATGAATATTGTTACCACCGTTGAATATCACATAATTAGCTAGTTTAAGCGAATTTTATTTCAAACTCTGAACTACTTCAAATAAAACTTACCCAAACCTCTAAATCTAAGCATGCGTTTGGATTGAAATAAAAAAAATTAAAATTATTTTATTATTCAACTTATTTTTGTTACTATTTATGAGCTCACTGCACTTTTTAGGACTATTCATGAGTCTTACAGTATTATTTCAACTAACTTTTATCTTTATCTACCATTATTTTAGTAATAAATTTTCAATTTCAATAAAATAAGACCTTAAATTTTAAATAAACACTATCCATACTACAATTCCTTTTCCCCAGTTTGTCTTCTATTTTAGCTTCCTTGCGTTCCCTATCATGCTGGGACTTTTGTTAGGTAAACAGGGATCGTAATTTTTTAGGCCCACAATATCAAGCTAGTTGGGATGCTCTTTGTATGTGGGATGGGCTCATTGACAGCTCTTCCCTCCCTGCTTGGGTTTCCTCTGCGGGACCTCAAGATGGCCTCGGTCTCTTGTCCACCTCTTCATTTTAATATAATATAATATAAATATATATATATATATATACACACACATACATATATAAACACACCATAAACTCTAAGATTTAACTTATTTATTCAAAAAAGATTTGAAGTTCAATATGATAATAAAGAACTATTATTAAAAGTGGGCGCCATAAATTAATGTCATCATGATCACTAAATGTGAAGTCACACTTAGAGCATGATAGAAAAAATGTTTTAATCACTGGTTGCAATTAATATTAGTCTAATATAGCATATTGGGCTGACCCAAGGCCTCGGCCTAACCCGAACCCCATTACAAAAAAGTCTCATCTCATGCCCTTTATGAAAAAGTTTCATCCCTATTATAAAGGCCCAAAATTTTATGATAATTATTAGAATTTTTTTGTAAAATACTATTTTGGTCCTTGTTATTTACCAAAAAAAAAAAAAAATTCATCTATAAACTTTAAAATTTTCACCTTTTGTCCCTAAACTATTGAAAAATTCTTTTTCCATCCCTATATTATTGAAAATATTTTATTTTCTATGCTTCAACTTTAACAAAAGTCCTTTTTTTTTTTTCATTCTTAAACTATTGAAAAAAGTTCTTTTTTCATCCTTAATTTTGTTTCTAAACTATTTAAAAAATTCTTTACAAAGTTTAAGGAAGAAAAAAAAATTTAAGTTTAGGGACAAAAAACAAAATTTTTGTAGAGTTTAAGGATCAAAATAGTATTTTACACTAGTTTTTTTTTTTTAATATTGGTTAGCGCTATTTTTCCTACCTCTAACATGGCCCCAAAATATTTAAACCAATAGAAATCCAACTCATTAAAACACAAAATTGTTTGGAAAAATGAAATGTAAATACGTTAATGATAATTAATTTTCCCTCTAACATGGCCCCAAAATATTTAAAGCATGTGACAGTTAATATGTTCTAATCATAACATTTGCATAAGAGAAGCAACAATTTTCCCAGAAACAAGAAGTCACCATGAAAATTAAATGAGAAGACAAGATAGACTATAGATACTGTAAGTGCACAATTGCACCTGGCCCCAAGAACAGTTATGGGCTCAGGCCCAATGAGCCTTAAACAATATGAATTTGTAGAGTGTGGGCTTGAAACCCAGGTTAGAAGAGTTTAAGGGTTCTATGGCAAGTCAAAGATTGTCAGCACTTAAAAATAACAAGGAAAATTGTAACTCAACCTCCTCGGACGTAAGCCGAGGACTGTTCTTATATTATCTTTATTTTCTTTCTTTTTCTTTTTCTTCTGATTACAAAAAGAGAGAGAGATCCCCCTATTTCTGTTCTGGGTCTCTCCTTAAATACTCATCTTTCTAATCCCTAATACACGTGTTGCCCTATCTCCCCCTTAGCCTAGATATTTCTTCTCTCAGTGCCTTTGAATAGTAACCAGAAGTTTCCCTTCCACTGTTCAGGTGTCACTTCCCCATTAATGCGGCTAAGGTAGTAGGTGAAGGGTCTTTAATGTGGAGGCAGCAGCCTTTAGTACTTTTCAAACACCGGAGTTTCTAGGACATCCAGGGGTTCTCCCCTCTTAACCGTTGGTCTCCGTTGTGTCGTTTACGAGCTTTTGTGATAACGTTGCTGATTCTTCTATGCCCATCTGAGAGTAAACTCAACCTCGGACTAGTCCTCGGGTCCTCGGCGCATGAGTAGGCCCAAGGTACTACAAGGTTTCAAACTAAAGGGTAGGTCGGCCTTACTTAGTATGGCCCAAAGGCCCATATACCTATCAGGACCCTTTTACTCCCCACAGATACCTTCTAAAAGGGCATCACAGACTTCCTCCATGGTCACATTAAGCGCCCTTAATGAAATTGCGATATTCTGTGACTTTTTCGGATCAAGGACTCTGTTCTCTTGATTTAGTGAGGGAGCCGCCCATCGTGGAGTTGTTTCTTTAGGTTTCTGGTTCGGGGCATTCACCACAAACAATGTCTCAATCATTTCTTCATTTAATCTGCAGCACCCCAATTCAACACACAATTAGTCAACAAATATGATACAAACAATTACAGAACTGAACAGTTTTAGGCCAAGAAAATCAAGTAAACCGAGAGTAGATTGAAACCCAAAATAACAATGAAAAGACAAAAAGAGAAAGAGCAAGAAAAAGAAAAGAGAAGAGTGTTTGAGAAGCGAGTAACATACTACTACATCTGAGTTGATCCCAAACCATTTCACGATCAGAACGGGCTCTGACTTTATCCCAATGTGACAGTTAATATAGTGTTAATTCCTTTAAAAACATTAGAGTTTTAACTTTTAAGTATGTTTTCTTTAAGATAAACTGTTAAACATACAAACTTTTTCATTTACACTTAAAATTTTTAAAAATACTTCATTTAAATCTTTTATTTGTTGTCACCATTTCTTTATGAATATTGTTACTACCGTAAAATATCACATAATTAGCTAGTTTAAGCGAATTTTATTTCAAACTTTGAACTACTTCAAATAAAACTTACCCAGACCTCTAAATCTCTAAGCATGTGTTTGGATTGGAATGAAAAATTAAAATTATTTTACTATTCAGCTTATTTTTGCTACTATTTATGAGCCCACTGTAATTTTTGGTACTATTTATGAGTGATATTGTACTATTTTAATTAACTTTTACTTTTATCTACAATACTTTTAATAATAAATTTTCTGTTTTAGTAAATTAAGACCTTAAATTTTAAATAAAACACTATCAATACTACAATTCCTTTTCCCCATTTTGTCTTCTATTTTAGCTTCCTTGCGTTCCTTATCATGTTGGGACTTTTGTTAGGTAAACAGGGATCATAATCTTTTAGGCCCACAATATCTAGCTAGTTGGGATGCTCTTTGTATGTGGGATGGGCTCATTGGCAGCTCTTCCCTCCCTGCTTGGGTTTCCTCTGCGGGTCTTCAAGATGGCCTCGGTCTCTTCTCCACCTCTTCATTTTAATATAATCTTTATTTATAATATATATATATATAGACACACACCACAAACTCTAAGATTTAACTTATTTATTCAAAAAAGATTTGGAGTTCAATATGATAATAAAGAATTATTATCAGGAGTGGACGTTATAGGTTAATGTCATCATAATTACTAAATGTGAAGGCACACTTAGAGCAATGATAGGAAAAATTGCTTTAATTACCGGTTGCAATTAGTATTAGTCTAATATAGCATATAGGGCTGACCCAAGGCCTTGGCCTAAACCCAAACCCCATTACAAAAAAGTCTCATCTCATGCCCTTTATAAAAAAGTTTCATCCCTATTATAAAGGCCCAAATTTTTTTGATAATAATTAGAATTTTTTTGTAAAATACTATTTTGGTCCTCGATATTTACCAAAATTTTTTGATCATCTATAAACTTTAAAATTTTCATTTTTTGTCCCTAAACTATTGAAATATTCTTTTTCCATTCCTATATTATTGAAAATATTTTATTTACTATCCTTAAACTTTACCAAAAGTTTTTTTTTTCATTCTTAAACTATTGAAGAAAGTTCTTTTTTCATCCTTAATTTTGTTTCTAAATTATTTGAAAAATTCTTTACAAAGTTTAAGGAAGAAACAAAATTTAAGTTTAGGGACAAAAAACAAAATTTTTGTAAAGTTTAGGGATCAAAATAGTATTTTACCCTAATTTTTTTTAAATATTGGTTATGCACTATTTTTCCTACCTCTAACATGGCCCCAAAATATTTATATCAATAGAAATCCAACTCAATTAAAACACTAAATTGTTTGGAAAAATGAAATGTAAATACATTAATGATAATTAATTTTCCCTATGTGTGTGTGCGTGTTTTTTTTTTTTTTTTTAACTTTAAAGTGTAAATGATAAAACTTCATACTTTTAAAGAAAGGTCTAAACTAACACAATACTTCTTGTTTCTTGATTGAATTCTCTTTTTGACTTTTTAACATTATATTTTTAATAAAAGTATGGAAAATTTCATACAATATTAAGATAATTGAATGCCTGTGATATACTTAACTTAAAACTTTATTCCTATTTTTGAGATAATTTTGGTTTTTTTTTTTTTTTTGAAAATTTCAACCTAAAGAATATTTGAATTCAAGAATCTAACTTTTAGTTTTAGGTAGGAGCTCAAATTTTGGTGTTCTTTTTTGGAGGCCCCCAAACCTCTACTATGTACCACCGTACCCATGAATTAAATCATATCATTATTTGCATACTTAATTTTGCTTAAGTGCTTACTTTGGGAAGAAAGTGGGTTGAGAATTGAAGTTAACGATAGCTTCAATATTCTTAACATCTGGTGGAATATTTAAGATATTAATGAGATTGCAAAGGAAACAAAGAATAATGCTAGAGATACAAACATTTTTACAAAAAAAATGTACAAACTGCTGATGTGGTGAGTAGTTATTGGTAAATAAAAATGTGATGTTAATAGTAGACTTAGATGAAAACCAATAAAAAGTTGACCATATCAACCGTTTATAAAAATGTTGTAAAATAGTTTGTTGCTATGACATTACTCAGAAACAAAATGAAAAAGAAGGAATGGATTAATGTTTTCATATTTTTGGTAAATAGTGGTAACGCATTAAATTAAAGAAAAATAAGTTTGTGACAAAATAGCTCAAAATTATTGTCAAGGTCTTGTAACTTATCTAATTGTCACCTCATACTATTTTTGTGATATCAAGTGTTCAAATCCCTCTTCCCCATCGTAACTATTGAATTATTATTAAGAGTCCAGTCTTATTAATAATAAAAAAATTCTCTAACATTGTCATTGGGTTATAAAAATTAAAAAAACAAAAAACAAAATTACATGTTTGAAGTGCTCCAAGTTTAGTAAGAACATTTGTTCATTGATTGGCTCTATAGTTGTCACGTCCCAAACCCGATACCCAGATTTGTGACCATAACCGGCATGCTAATATCAAGCTTAAACCATATTAACAAGAACCAACTAAACTTTTCACAAAAGCTTTTACAAAAGCTTCCCTCTTTGTTATCATTCTTGTCTTTTTACTTAAGTGATATAACCCTTCACTTGACATTCAGAGCATCTACACTGTACTCAAAGAACAACATAATTCACCAGTTAATCAAATTCTAAATTTTACATAATACATCTCTTAATACTTTAAGGTACACATCTTTCATTAGATTCTGAAATACACAATACTACAAAGCTAAACATCGAATGCTAATTTGGGATCTATACTTATAAAACTAAAACTAGCTCATTCCAAAACTCAACTTAGGCTCTTTTTGCTCCAAAATAAAACATGTTGACTGAAAGAGTGGAAGGGGTGAGCTACACAGCTTAGTAAAGGTAAAATACATAAGAATTTAATAAGAATGCATGTAAATCAAATCATTTTATTTTACGATTATTCAAATAGGAGAACATCTTTTCATACACAGTATTTATATTATTCATAATGATAACTTATATGTTTTTCATTAGAAAATAATTGCTCTCCTTTTTCTTATCAGAATAATATTACGAAAACCTTTTAGGTTGAATTTCTTTTATTTCTTACAAAGTCACCAAATATAATATTGATTGTTTAAAATCACACACACACACACACACACACACACACACACACATATATATATATATATATATATATATATTGTAAGGTTATAATTTGCACCTGACCCAACAGTATGAAGGGAACAGGCCCAAAAAGCCCAATATAACTAAATTTATAGAGAGTGTGCTTGAAATCTAGGTTATATGGATATTGGATAACAGCAATGGTGGGTTAGATCCCCAATTAGCATGGAACAAATTGTTTTTTTCACAAAAACTCTCTTTGGACAAATGTCAAGGATGATGTGTATTATTGTTTTTTGTTCTAAAGATAAATTACAGCTAAAGGTGGTGTATACAGTCTTCTTCCTATTTTTTCTTCATCCCCCCTTTGAATACCTTTCTTTTCTTTTTATATCATCTGCCTTCTTTCCACCATCGTCCACGCATGGATCAGATCACTCATTTAGATATTTGTCCCATCTACCGCATTCTTAAAGTCTTCAAGTAATATTTGTAAGGCTGATTGTTACTGTTTAGAGGTCATTTCCCTATTAATGCGGCCAAAAAGATAGGTGCGGAGTCTTTAATGCGGTGGTAACAGCTTTTTCTAAGATATTTCTCCTTCCCTCCTTCTCTCTACATCATTGTGGAACATATCTTCTCCCACCAAATCTCTTAAAACTTCCTTGTAGCTAACATGCCATATAAAATAGCCTTTAATTCATATAGCCGAGGACATGACCTCCTCGGACTATTTCCCCCGACCCCCGACCCCCTTTGCCACTGCTGGCTTATGGGCCTTTAAGTACAGTGTCCTTACTATTCTTAAACCTTCCTCGAAAAAATAGTACCCTCGGATCAGGCCCAAGGTCCAGAGCATATTCTGGCCCTTCCACCCCCCCCCCCCCCACACACACACATATATATATATATCTACAGTCTTATTACAAAATAATCATTTTAACTTAAATTATATAATTGGTAACTTTATCTTAAATTAGAAGCATCTTAACAAATAAGAAAATTTTTCTTTATAAACTTCTTTTCATAAAATATTATAATTAGTCATAAAACTTAATGTTTCTTAAAGAACAAATTTCTGATGACTTTTTAATATAAACTTATACCTTTGTCAGAAGCTCTATCTTTAAAGAACACTAAAACATTTTCATCAGATTCTTTATCTTTAAAGCATAATAAAACTTCATAAACTTTTAAACTTTTTTGCATGAAAGCTTTTAACTTTTCATAATCCATTTAAACAAAATCATTCTCTCATGATCATTAAAATAATATAGTTGTTCATAACATATTAGTAAGTCCATATCTGATAAATCTGTACTTATTTAGGAGGCTTCTAGCATCACTATGCTAGGCATTTAGCATTTTTCACAATGTCAGGTTTTCCCAGGATCACATCATAATACATATCTTCAACTATGGGAGTAGGTTGACATCCTCCACAAGTTGGCCGTTACCAACAAGGGCGGGTACAGCAGAACCAGTCCCACTTTTAATGGCCAATCAGATAACATTTTCCATGGAAAGTCAGTAATTTAACCCTTACTGGCCGAGTTCAAATAACTAGAGGACATAACCTAAAAATATTTCATACTTATACATCATATTGAAATTTATAATTTACATAACATTTTATAATTGTTAGAAACTGAAAAAGGATATGGATGGACACCCAAAGTGGGCATGTCCTTCTGTATACCTCATCTAAGAGTTATGGAGTAATGTTTTGGACCGTTACTCTACTCCACTATGTCCACTATCCCACTCAATATTAATTGAGTGATGTGTATATAAACACCAAGAATGGTATCCATTGTACATGAAAAACAAATTCTCTATTTCTCACAGTGTTTATAGAGTGTTGTAAGGCTTTTAGGTTGTGGGTTATGTTTGCATTACTCTAGTAGTGTGTAACACCGTCGAAGAAACGTTTTTTGTTTGTGGGTTACACAAACTAGAATTGAAAACATGTTTGGATAGCTGGTCAGCGTGGAGGTTGGCTTTAGACAACGTAGAACAATTTCAAAGCTCTTGTGTGATCATCGGTTTAGGCCAAGAGAGGTATGCCGAAAAACCAATTACCTTATATTCCGCTGCAAATCTCTATTTCTTACATTGGTATGAGAGCGTTTATAGGTTGTTCTCGATGTCATAGGCATATATGATGAGTTCTTAATGAGTTTTATGCTTCTGTGATATGCTATGGATTTCTATGCACCTTACATGGCCTTCAATGTCAAGTTTTGATTCTGAGAATTTCGTGCCTTGAAATTAATATATGTTGTTTATATTACATGTATTAATATCTTCCTTAAGTTTCGTAGCAAATCTCTAAGTGTGCCATGAGATATAGTTTAACAAAACTTAGAACACCGAAACTTTAAGAACAAAACTGCTCTTATATGATTTCTGTTTACAAAATATGATTTCATATTATGAATCTATATGTTATAAGCTTTAAATCGGTATATGGTGCGCTAAAAATGGACTTGAAATGAAGAAGATATAAAATTTTGAAGTTAACGTCTGAAAATCGGTTTTTGGCTGAAAGAAACTGAAGGGCAAAGGTTGAAGACAACATCACGTGTCTTTCACCTGCCAGCTAGACTGGTATTAAAAATAAAAAATAAAAAATAAAAAAATAAATAAAAAAAAGGGAAAAGGGGTCCCATAAATAGAAGACAACATCACGTGTCTTTTAGAGTGGTAATAAAAATCAAAGATAAAAAAATAAATAAATAAAAAAAAGAAGGAAGAGTGGGACCTTGTGCCATATTTAGGATCCTGTTTCCTGTGAGTTATTGTTTTATGCCTATTAAACGTATTTGTTTCACCATTATTTAAATATATATATAAAAATAAAAAGGGAATCCCACAAACAGTTTATTTCCTAAATGTATTAGCATGACACTTGAATAGTGTTTATATATCATGACAATTCATTCTTATTATATTTAAAGGGCTGCTGCAATTTACTATGGTTGATGTGGCTATTTATTGGTGGTGTATATATTTTTAAGAAATATTTAATGATATGAAATTGATTGATTCTTTAAATTATTTTCGATTATTATTCCTTAGTGAAATATGGTATAAAAAGTATTTACATAGCGTTCAATACAATATTTAACGCGACAAATCAATAATTCTTTCATAGTGAAATAATGAGATGCCTATATGAATTGTTCTTATGAGTTTAAATTGTGATAGCATGTTTGACTCAATAGTTAATTGATAAAATTGGTGAACTGTTTTTAATACATATTTTTTGTAAATATGAAATAGTGGGAGTATGGTTGAGTTGCATAATTTTGCACGAATAGATTAAAATTAAGCTTAGTAATAAACACTAGTGGTGCAAGAGATGATTAAGAAGCTTAGCGAATTTTTGATCTTGCGACGTGTGTTGATTATCTAAGTTTATTTTAGATTGAATGTCAAATTTTTTTTGAAATGCGTGTGTAATGTCCCATTTGTAAAATTTTGTAGTGAAATGGCTTCCAAAGGTATAGTTGCTGATCTCAACAAAAGAGAGAAACTGGATGGTGAAAATTACAATATTTAACACCGCAAAATCCAGTATGTGTTGAATGAGCAAGAAGTCCTAGAGACTCTAACTCATTCGTTGAGTAAACCCGATGAGGGAAGCACTAAGCAACACCAACGTGATCTTGCTGCCTATGAAAATTGGCACAAAAAGGATTTGTGTGCGCACTTTACAATGTTGAGCAGCATGCACAATGACTTGATTGGTGAATTTGAGCAGTATACAACTACACAAGACATGTAAAAAGCTCTAAAGCTAAGATATGGAAGGACATCAACCACTAGACTGCGTGGCTTAACAATGAATTTGATTTATATAAGATGCGCTTTGAACATACGATAAAGGAGCATCTTAGGGCAATGTCCTCCATGATTCGAGAGCTCAAATCAGCTGGAAACAATCTTACTGACGAACAACAAGTCCAGGTAGTGATTCGTTCACTACCAAGTTCATGGGCGACAATGTGTCAAAACTTGACACATAATGAGAACATCAAAATATTTGATGATGTGGCTCGTCACTTAGAACTTGAAGCTAAGCGCCTTGAAGCAGTCAAGCCAATTAGTTTTGTGCACATGGCTGAGACTAGCTCGCGTAAGGCATCTAGGCCTAAATGCAAGCAACCTGATTATGCTCCCGGACAAGAGAGACCTAATGGGTCACCGCCTAAGAAGGCTAAGTTTGTCAAACACAATACTAGAGGAAAGCACGCAAAGAAGAACAAGTCTAAGTTGACTTGTTATAATTGCAAAAAGAAAGAACATTTTGCTCGTGATTGCACTGAGCCAAAAAAGGTAACATCTAATCCTACATCTCACCATGTTTTTGTAACTAGTCATATCCTTGTTGCTAATTATGCTCCCATGTGAACTGTAGACTCAGCAGCAATAGAACATGTAGCGAGAGATAGAGTGGGATTTATGGAGTACTGCCAGATTCCTGTTGGGAGTAGAGACATCAAGGTGGGAAACAGAGCTAGCGTGGAGGTCTTTGGAATTGGTACTTACAAGCTAGAGTTGCGAGATGGTCACACTCAGTTACTCCATGATGTATTGTATGCTCCAGAGATCCGGAGGAACTTACTTTTCGTAGTTACTTTGTTAAGACTTGGTTTCCGGTTTATTTTTTAGAATAATTATGTTTTGTTGCATTTGGGAACAGTTTATTATGGTCGTGGTTTTATTTCAAATGGTTTTTTAATTTTGGATATTGAATATTATAATAATGATAGTTCAGTTTTTTTGACTTCATCTTATAATGCTTCTGATAATTCAATTATTTGGCATACTAGGCTTGGCCATATAGGGCAAGAGTGGATGACTAGGTTAGCTAGAGAAGGCCTTATGGGCAATCTTGCTAAGGTCACTTTGTTCACGTGTGAACATTGTCTTATGGGAAAGTCAAAAAGAAACTATTTGGAAAAGCCACAAGGGCATCTTTTCCATTGCAACTAATCCACTCTGATATATGTGGTCCAATGAATGTGAGGGCAAGACATGAAGGTTTCTACTTCATCACATTTATAGATGACTATACACGTTACGGTCATGTCTATTTACTTTCTCATAAGTCTGAGGCTTTAGATTGCTTTAGACGATACATGAGATTGATTGAAAATCAATTAGACAAGAGCATTAAGGCTCTTAGAACTGATCGTGGGCGTGAGTATCTATCTGAGCAATTTAAGGAGCTCTGTGATGAAAAAGGAATTGAAAGGCAGTTAACGATGCCTTATACACTGCAACAAAATTGTGTGGCGGAAAGGAGAAATCGAACATTGCTAGAGATGGTTAGGTCAATGGTGGCGCAAGCAAACTTACCGATTTTGTATTGGGGGATGCACATTTGACTGCAGCCTATATACTTAACCGAGTGCCCTCTAAATCAGTATCTTCCACACTTTATGAACTATGGACCAGTAAGAAGCTTGACTTGAATAACTTGCGGCCATGGGGTTCAACAGGTTATGTTCACAATACTTCTCATAAATATGGAAATTTAAGGCCTAGAGGACTAATCAGGTCTGGGATCTGGTAGACCTACCGTCAGGGCGTAAAGCAATTGTGAACAAATGGGTTCTTAAAATCAAATGCAAGGCAGATGGGTCAATGGAAAGGTATAAAGCTCGATTAGTGGCAAAAGGATACACTCAAAAGGAGGGTGTTGACTACGAGGAAACCTTTTCTCCAGTTGTGAGGTTTGCCTCTGTTCGACTCATTCTGGCCATTGTTGCAAACTTGACTTTGGAATTATACCAAATGGATGTTAAGATAGCTTTTCTCAATGGAGAACTAGATGAAGAAATCTATATGGATGAACCTATTGGCTTTGTGACCAAAGGTCAAGAGCACAAAGTGTGCAAACTTAAGCGATCTATATATGGTTTAAAGCAGTCATCTAGATAGTGGTATCTGAGATTTCATCGAGCCGTTCTATTGAATGGGTTTACGATGATCGAAGAAGATCACTATGTCTACATAAAACGATCCAAGGGAAGTTTCATAATTTTGTCATTGTATGTCGATGACATATTATTGGTCGGTAATGACATGGAGATGATTATCGCCACAAAAGGGTGGTTGTCCTCTAACTTTGAGATGAAGGACATGGGTGAGGCAGATTATATTCTGGGGATTAAAATCCTCAGGGATCGCTCAAAGAAACTTTTAGGTTTATCACAACAAACCTACATTAAGAAAGTTCTTGTGCGTTTTCAAATGCATAATTGCAAATCCATAGATACTCCAGTTGCAAAGAATGAGAGCTTAAGCCTTGATATGTGTCCTAAGACTCAAGATGAAAAAGAAAAGATGGCTCGTGTTCCTTATACTAATGCAGTTGGAAGCTTGATGTATGCAATGATGTGTACTCGGCTTGATATATGTTATGCTGTTGGATTGGTCAGTAGATTTTAGTCTAATCCAGAACTTGGCCATTGGAAGGCTATCAAGAGGACATTGAGGTATCTTAAAGGGACAGCGGACTACATCCTTTGTTATCAGGGTTCAGATTTGCGTATGATTGGCTATAGTGATGCTGATTGGGGTAATGACCTAGATGAATGCAAATCTACATCTGGATATGCTTTCTTGCTAAATAATGGTGCCATCACTTGGAGTAGCAAGAAACAACCCTGTGTAGCATTATCAACTATGGAAGCAGAGTATGTAGCATGTTCAATAGCTGTTCAGGAAGTAGTTTGGTTGAGGAGGTTCTTTCAAAATCTTGAGGTTGTCAAGGATGCCTCGGATCCCGTTACGGTACATTGTGATAGCATGGCAGCACTTGCCTATGCTAAATACTCTAAGTATCGTGGTAGAACCAAACATGTTGATATACGATATCACTGCATTTAAGACATGGTTGCTTACAATGAAGTGGTTCTAAAACACATTTCTACAAGCCTCATGATTGCTGATCCTTTTACAAAGCCTATAGGAAGGGATGTCTTTCAAGCTCGTGTTAGGAGTTTAGGGCTACATAGAATATGATGATATGTTGCTTTTTAGTTACCATTTATTGTACTCTTTTGGGATATTTTTGTTTTAAATGCATATGATGTTATTCAGTTAATAATATGTATGTTTACACACACACACATATACCATATGATGAGTTTTGTGGTATGAAAGGTATGTCGACAGGCTTAGGTCGGCTCACTCACACGAGCGATCGCCTCTTGCGCTTGAGTAGTGAGTAGAGATGAGACATTGTATCATTTAATGCTTATGTAGCATATATAGATGGTTGACACAAACATATGTCACCTTAGTTGGAACTAAGATAAGGTCTATAATATATTTATCTCAATTAGACTGTACATGGATAGCCTATGATCCATGTAGCCTGTGGTTAGCCAGATGTGAGTCCTTATTTGATGCCTGAGTTGGCAAGCGAATAAAGGACTCAAGTTAGGTGCTTGAGTAGTAACTAGACTAAGATTTGTATGGTGTATTGAGTTGAGACATACGCTCTTACTTAAGAGAACTCCACCGTAGCATGTATTTCATACTACATGTGCTTACTCAACTAAAAGCGGAGGTGAGAGAATAAATCCCTGCTTCTTCACTGTGTGAGTCCTATGGATCTTTCATTAAGATCCTACTTATGCCCTTGTTACTTTTAACTATGTCACAAAGCTGAGGTTTTGATGTCTACTACTTTGGCATGTTACCTATGGCCATGTTGGATTTGGTCTAAAGGAACATTGCTGGGAAAGTGATCAGACCAAAGTTAAAGGACATGAGTGCAAAGGGAAGACTATTTTTGTTAACACATCCTTATATTTGTACTCATTGTCGACAAGTTATAGCGCTTATGGTAGCGAAATAATCGTAAGTACATCTAAATAGTTATGATGGATCAAGCATAAGTCTGAGTATTAAACTCAAGAGAGGTTAGAGATGCTTGATTCGATGTGTTAAGATATGTCTAGGGCAGAACGAGACACTTTAGGGATGTTGCTATGCTGGTCTTGGTATAAGATTTAGTATAGTGCTCCCAAATATATTTTTCAAGTGTGCTCGACGGTCGCACAACCTATTTGCCAGTATGAACGCACTGAGAAACACATTGAGAGATGGATAATAGGGCCATGCCCACAGTGGATGAGTGGGAGATGTTAGAAACTGAAAAAGTATATGGACGGACACCGAAAATGGGCATGTCCTTCTGTATACCCCATCCAAGAGTTATGGAGTAATGGTTTGGACCGTTACTCTACTCCACTAAGTCCACTATCCCACTCAATATTAATTGAGTGGTGTGTATATAAACACCAAGAGTGGTATCCATTGTACATGAAAAACGAATTCTCTATTTCTCATAGTGTTTATAGAGTGTTGTGAGACTCTTAGGTTGTGGGTTATGTTTGCATCACTCTAGTAGTGTGCAACACCGTCGAAGAAACGTTTTTTATTCGTGGGTTACACAAACTAAAATTGAACACGTGTTTGGGTAGCTGGTTGGCGTGGAGGCTGGCTCTAGATAGCGTAGAACAATCTCAAAGCTCCTGTGTGATCATCGGTTTAGGCCAAGAGTGGTATACCGAAAAACCGATTACTTATATTCCGCTGAAAATCTCTATTTCTTACAATAATAAAAGTATGTCCATTGTTTTCTTTAAACATCATGTTCGTGAAGTTAGTAATAACATCAATATGCTCAAACCTTATACATAAGATTTCGAAAGTTCACGAACATATCCTTGTCTGAAACATGATTATATGTCATATCTCTAATAAAAAAACCTTTTAATGCATAACACACTTTAAAATAACCTCATAAATTACCAAATGCTCATATAATTTATCCCTTACCTGAAAGTAGAGGAACAAAGAGCCTAAAGTCAAAAGAGCTCAAACCTGAGGGCTGGTAACACCTAAACCAAATTTTAAAGCTTGTTACTATCAATTATTGCTTATCATAAACTTACACATTCATCTCAAAACCTATCTCTTAAAATGAAGGAAATCCTAATCCCACCTCAACGAGGTTCCCCAAACACAAGATACATTCATCAAACAACATGATGTATCAAATCATAGAGAAACAATTATTTTAATGTTCATATTCAGATCATGTCAAAAAGTTCTAAAATCAATTCAGAATGTGTTTGAGATCGGAAGCAATGGTGCATGCATAAACTTACATAAGGCAACATACAGCATGTTGAACAAAACAGCTTCATAAAAATAATAGTTGAGTGGTTTAAAACCCCTCCTTTGAGCTCTAAACCTTGAGCCAAGTTATACAATATATATTTATGATCTAGACACTCTAAATGATAAGCATATTAAATTATAGATCAAAACATTCACCCTACTTTAGAATTAAATTGTCAAAGTTAGGTATATCCCTTATTGTTCACTGTTTTATTCCTGTAGCATAAACTTCACTTATAAAATACTAATGGGCTATCAATTCACATCCAATGTTCATGCTAATTTACAGAACCACTCCTATGGATGTCTAGTACATACCATATCATTTTCAGAGCCAAATCATAAAACCATAATTTACTAAAAATCATACAATACAGAATACTCAAATCTGTCTTAATATAATTTCATGTAACTTAGAAATTGCACTATTTTTTTGTATCAATCCAATTGCTGTGAGACCAATTCCATAACAACCACATGTGTCTTAGATTTCATATGAAAGATCCCTAGCATCCAAATTCTCTGTATACAATTTAATACATAATTTATCATGCATAAACACAGAATTTGTTACAATGACAGCTTTAAAACATTTTTTTGTAAAATTATAAAATGATTACAAATAGTCTTATTATCATATGGGGAATTTTTATACACTCATTAGACATGTTAGAAAACACTTACATACAGTCATTTAACCATTTATAGCAAAATCAAATACAACAAAAATCCCAGCAGTAACATCAAATGTGCTCATCCTAACTTTTTCTTACTTCCTTAATCATATACAATCATTAATTAGTAAAAATCCTAATCTACCTTCAACAAATCACCAACACAGTTTCAAAGCTTCTTAAAACAACATATTTATATAGACTTACAAATTCATGATTTCCTAATTTTACAAAACCACAAATGCCATTACTAAAAATTCCTTGAAGAAATCATGGATTCTAAGATGAGAGTAGCTAGAATCCTTACCAAGTTTATGGTTCTTGAGGGGAAATAGAAGTAGAATCACTCTTGCATGAAAGGATTTCCCTTTCCTAGTGGCTGGACCTAAAAGTATGAGAGGTAGAGAGCTTGAGAGAGTTTTTGAGTCTTCTAATTTCTTTGAGAGAGTATGAAGAAAAAATGAGATGAAACTTATCTTTCTTTTAATGTGTGGACCTGTGGGTTTGAGACAAGAGACTCAAGAGAGCTTTTAGTTCTTTCCTTAAGAGAAAAGAGAGTAAAGTGAGGTGAGAATTCTGATTTGTTGGACTCGTGGGACTAGAGAGGGAAATAGTTCTTGGATGTTCTAGATATTTTGAGAAAGTCAAAGAAGACATTAGGTGGAGCTTGTTCATTGCATGGCCGGCCAAGTCTTGGTCTTTGGGTTTGTCAACATGCATGATACTTTGGCATGAATTTCCATTAGTTGCATGGGTGGGTGGAATTCCTACTATAAGATCTCATGCATCATGCCTAGTTAAAACACCAACTATGTATCTAATAACTTAAACCACTTAATATAATTTTGGACATACTTAGTATATATACATAATACAAATAGCCATTCAATTATTTATAATCTTTACAGTTCTTATTCAATGACATTATAAAATAATATGTTTATTAAATACTCTTCTATTAATTATAGAAAGAAAGTAGCTTAAAATAATAATAATAATACTTAACCACTCAAACACATAGTTTAACCATAAAGTTGGGTCGGGGTGTTACAACAATAGACATGATCAATCTGCTTGTTTAGGAAAGTATTCAAGAGGCTCCTACAGTTAGTAATAGTTCCATTAGAGGATTTTTACTAAGATTATTCTTCAAAAGCTGAAAAACCATCTTTGCATCAAGTTCCACATTGATGTTAGTGATGCCAAGCTTTAAGGCTAAAAGGTCATGTAAAAGATCCCAGGGTTAAACCATCCATCACACTTTGTTGTGTGTCCAGTCGATATATAGCAAAACCTTTTAACCAGTTCCCCTTACTATATATCTGGGTAATCCTCCCTCTACACGGGATAGATTTTCAAAAAAAGATACATCTGTGTTGTGTTTAGCCCATTCTTTGGGTGGTTTAATTAGTCCATTAAATATTTAACACGTATAATGATATCACTTGGTTTGTACCCCCACATTAAAGCATAGGGCAAAAAACTCAACTCCTTTCCTTACAAAAGCTTCATGAATTTTTCTTCTCATAATTAAAAACAAATAAATAAAAGCTTCATGAATTTTGGATCAACCACTCTCTTTGGGAACAATTTATTTAACTTTTTGTTAAAATTATGCTAAAATATATTTGTATTTTTGAAAAAAAAAAAGTTGTACATAAAAACTAAAAAGCAAAAAATTATCTTATTAGCTGCTGTCAAACACACACTATGGTAAGAAAACACCTGGTAAGGGATGTTAAGTTCCTAAAAATAACTGGTGTCAAACAATTTGTACTATCCCAATCTAGCTAGTTAAAGCCTTAAAGGCTAGGCCAAGGATTCAACAAGATAAGCGTATATTCTCTTTCTTTGTTTGGTTATGTGGATTGTGGGCCAGAATATAAAAGCAAAGAAAATCTTAATACTTGATATTATTGTTACGTAGGTGATGGTCTTTTATTATTTCTCTCTTTTGTTGACTTGCAGGTAAATTTGTATATAAAGTTTTATGACTTTTGATTAAAAAGTTTTCCATTTCTTGTACCTTTCCTTTATAATGGAAATACTAATTTTTTTTTTTTTAGAGAGTTTCAATTTATGACGTTTACTCTTGATTATAGTTTTAAAACTCAAACCGAACCGTATGGTTTGATCGGGAAAACCTCGAACCGTTCACTTTTGCGGTCTGTTTAACATCAAGAACCATTTTGTGCAAAAAAAAGTAGGGACCTGTACGAATTGCAATCCGACCACCTAGTTGAGAATCGTGAACGGTTCCAACGGTTCACACGGTTCCTCCAATCATCTCTGGACTCATATGATATCTTCCAAGAGTATTGATTCCTTCCGGCTCAATTGTTGCTCAAGTTACAAAATCTAAGGTGAAATTTTTTTTTCCTTATGTAAATGTATTTTTTACCCCTTTTTTTAAGGAATGTGAAAGTTTTAATTGGTGTAAAACTTTAGGCCACTTGTTACACTAAAAATTGATTAATATTTTAACCTAATAATGAGCAATCATCATGGAAAGACTCTGTAGATTGAAATTCTAGTGTTTCTTACAATAAAAATAAAAAGTTTAGGCCCTTCTTAAGATTTCAAAAGATGAGACCAATAATTTAGCTTGCAAAGTGGATCCACATTGAGTATGGCATGAATGTTGTCTCTTTTAAACTAGGTTTGGTTCCCCCCCCCCCCCCCCCCCCTTTTTTTGAGAGCTCAGATTGGAAAAACTAAATTGCAACAAATTGTAAGTACCCGTTTTGCTTTGATTAAAATATAGTTTAACTCGAACTATAATTATGGTGGTCCCTGAGCCCAACGCCTCCTCCCCTCTTGTCATTTTTGGAAAATATATATTTAGACATTACTTTGCCTAAGTTAAATTAGTGTAAAGAAGGCAAAACACATGGTGTAAAACTCTGTTGTACCGAATTAAATAATAGAAAGATGGCTCCATTGGAATGATAACTTTGTTGTCCTTTGTTAGGGGAAAAATTGAAATTAATTCCAGACTATATAAAAGAGGAATAAGATCTGCATTAATTATGATTTTTGATTGGAGATTAGGAAAACAACTTAAAACAATTCCCCAAAAAAGATGATGAAAAAAGTGACTCTCCATGCCACTTTGGGCCTTTTAAAACAAATCCGCATAAATTTTGTGAGCCCAAAATGTAAGATTTAGTTTTGGAGGCCCATATCAATTTCTCCTTATGAAATTCTCCTAAATTGGTCAAACCTCACACCACAGACTATATACTGATATACACCACGTACTTCACACAAACCAACAAAAACAGAGCAGTGAACACTCTGTTTGAACTTATTTATATTGGAAACCAAGTCTTGAAAAACCTACATAGATTGTCTTGGAGGGTCAGACAGGGTTGACATTCACACTTATTTATATTGGAAACCAAGTCTTGACAAACCTACATAGATTGTCTTGGACGGTCAGACAGGGTTGACATTCACAACAATCATTTGGATGTTGTCTTGGCTGTTGCTGTTGGTAATGCCATCACTACCAGCAAGGTTACCGCCAGGAAGAATTTGGGCGTTAGTTAACAACCTGCGAAGTGTGAGAATGAGGATGATGAGGATGACCAGGCCAAGTATTTGAGCAGCGAGTTTAAAGTCTGAAAGAAACGACATTTGATCCCTGAAGTAACAAAAGAAATTTAATTGTATGAAATACTCTGCTATATAATTAGAAATGTTTTTGTTAATAAAAAAATATTCTGCTACATATATTCTCCCCCGTTTGGGATGGAAGCAAGTCTTCGCTTGCTCTTGGTGCTGTGTCTGACCCTCTTATCAAGAGGTATTGGTCTTTTGTGTCTTTTCCTTTGTTGTTGTGACATTCTTGACACCTTCTTATAGACACCAACACCTTTTTCCTTGTTTCCTTGGTCATTATAGACTTTTTTGACTTCATTATGGACACATACACTTTTTTCCTTGGTCATTTTACGCCCTTTGTTGTTGTGACATTCTTTACAACATTTTCATTGATAATTGTAAAAATTTTAGCATTTATAATTTTAAAATATTATTTTTACAATTTTAACACCTCATTTTACAATATACTAAACATCAAATATTTTATTTTTTTTACAATTTCATTTAAATAGTCTTTCTTTAATATTTTTATTTATTTTTTTTACAACTTCATTCAATTTTTATTATTTCTTTAAAAGAAAGCGGGCTCTACTAAATAAAAAAATAATATAAATTTTACAATTTGTAAGATATTTGACACACTTGATGTAAATGCCCTTATAGACCTTCTTTTTTTATTTCATTATAGACACCTACACCTTTTTTGATTCACCCATACCTTGCGCTTCTTGGGGTTTATTCACCAATATCTCGTGCTTCTTGGGTTGCAACTTTCGGGGTCTCAATATTGGGGTTCAATTCTCATATTTCTTGGGCGTGAGCCAATTTTAATTAATTCAATTTTCTTGAAACCTTTTGAGTTGATGGATTTGTGTTCCAGATAGGATAATATTTGAAATTACCACGTGTCACAATCATATATTAACAATTGACCCATACTATTTCTATCTTATGGGACTTAATCATTTCATTAACTAGGTAATTTACAAGTGAATGTGAAAACTATAACATTTATTAGTGATGATGGTTCTTTCTCATCAAACCATGACTACATATACATATTTATATATATTCTTTTGTATGCTCATATATCTATTACATATAATGCATAATATTTTAAACCTCTTGCTAGCATTTTGATGTCATCTCCAAAGGATTCATTCATGTAATAACTTGGTGTGTATGGGATGGAGAAATTGCATATGCCCTAAAGACTATTCAAATACTCGAAGAAGTCTAAATACTTTGTTTGTAAAAAAAAAAAAAAAAAAAAAAACACCATATAAAAAAAAGTTTGTCCTTTAGGAGGTTTATGTTATTTAATGGGTATAATGAAGGTACTTTTTTTGTACCAAACATTGAAGCCTAGAGCAAAAAAATTCAGTACTCCTTTCCTTATACTAGCTTTATGAATATTTAGATCAACCACTTCCTTTTGTAGAATAAACCTGTTGGCTGTTGCGGTGTTGTCAAAATTGCCAAAGTCCTCTGGGAAAAAAGCACCTTTCAAGTGTTGTCAAAATAATTTGTGCCATCCTAATACAGTAAAGGCCATGAATAAAAAAGAGAGGTAAATGTATATAGTTTATATTACAGATACGCATAAGTGATCTTTCAATATTTTTCTCTTCTGTATATACTATTTGGCTCGAATTGCTTTCTATTATTAAAGGCTTGGATTTCTGGTAACGAGCTTGGATTTTTATAGAGATACCACTCGTCATGTTACTGCAGGCTTGGCTTTCAACTAAATAGCTTGGAATTCTTGGCTTTCTAATAACTAGCTTGGATTTTTATGGAGGTCCCACTCAGCATATGTGACTGCAGGGGCATGCCTTTTATTTTTTTGCTGAATAGGGGCATGCCTTTTATACTATAATATATTTGGCTTGGATTTTTATTAAGTAGCATGGATTTTTATGGAGATCTCACTCGGGACGTGACTGGCTTGGCTTTCTAATAATTAACTTGGATTTTGGTTGGGTTGAATTTTTGGCTATATTCTCAACTTTTCTAGAATTCCGTATGTCGCTTTTAATGATCACCCTCACCCTCACCCTCTTTTGATTCTGTTTAGTTCTAACGCGGATTGTTACACGATTACACATTTACACTTGTATTGCTTCAGTTTAGTTCGAAGGGAAAGTGGGATGTAGTTCAAGCATATATCCAATGTTTCTTTAAAAAAAAACTTATGCTCGAACCCCAAGAAACCAAGCTTCATTATTAATAAATAAATATATTAAATTCATAGAAAAATTGACTTAAAAATATCCAAATAATGTAAACAACTTTTCAAATGATTTTCATAATTAGTAATTAAATATAATTTTTATTGAGCGGATACTCAGTTAACTTTTCTCTATTTTCTTTGAGGAAAAAAATTATTTTTGAGCTGTGTTTGTAGGCTAGCTGATATGATATGGTGCAGGACTGAATATGTTTTGTTTGTTTGATTTTGAAGCAGGTAGAGGTCCTACTTCTAACTTCTAAAAAGAGGATTTGTGGGTTTTGTGTGAGGCCGTCGATGCCGTATATGGCTCGGCAAAAAGAGAGTTGTGGGTTTCCTGTATTGGGGGCTTGGGGGGGGGGGGGGTGTGTTGGGGGTGAATGCGTGGGCTATGAGCCTCGTTAAGGTCCAATTTGGGAGGTAAAAGTCAACTTTATTTTTATCTTTTGAAAAGAGGAATGTTACAGATAATATAAGTATTATTGTATTAAGTTTATTACAAATTTAGGACTACAAACATAGTCACAATTTTTATTATAATTATAACTATTAGTGTGAGTAAATAAAGAAAAAAAATTATGAATTTATGTGAAAGTAACAAATAGTCCTTCACAACCTAGTTCGTAAGAAATTTATGAAGAAGAGTGTAATCTTAATCTTAGAATTACTTAACTTTTTATATTAGAAATGTGACTTGTTAAAGTGACAAAAAAAATTGTGTTCCCTGCTAATGTGTTAGTTAAGTTTAACTAACTGGGTAACTTATAAATTTTCATACATGCATGTAGGTTTTTTTTTTTTTTTGATGAACTGATACATGTAGTTTTAAGTGTACTCATATATTTAAGGCTTTTGTGGACCAGGGTCCTCTGCAAGTTATGCAAAATATTTTAAATTGATTAAGGAGTGTGGTACTCTAAACTCATAATTGTGAACCATTTAGATTTTAGCTTGCTTAACTCCCTCCACAAATAAAGAAAATAAAATAAAATGCAGTAGTTATAATTGATGTGTTTCACAAAATTATTCTTGATATGTTTTTATGAGATTCATATACAGCAAATTCTAAGAATTCTCACTAAATTAAATAAATATATAACCACTACTAACATTATATAACTCAAAAAACTAAATTAAAATTATTACATTTTATCATTTTTTTTTTCTAAAAGCAAATACGTGTAAAGTTAGTTTGATTATGATTTATGTCCACATGACTAGGAAAAGGAGGATGCCATGCATTATCAAACTCCTAGCTAGGTCCTAGCAGTTAAAAGATTTAGTTGATCAACAGTACAATTTATTGCCCTAATTTCAGCTCCCTCTATATTGATCTTGCACCATGTTTAAAATTTAAAAGGTTTGATTTACTTCTAGTACTTTTTTAACTGGACATATCCATTTGTTTTAAATATACAATGATAAGTGATAGTGAATTTTAATCTCTACGTTTTATTTAAGTATTGGGTGATATGACAGTCTCTCATTAAAATAAAAGGAAATTTCAATTAAAAAAGTATTGGAGGTAAGCCACACCCAAATTTTAATGGTATTTTGACTTGATCCCTGAAACTTCATAATATCCATGTTGATGTAACATTTTCAATGTAACGCAAGTATTTTGAAATTCATTTCAAAGAAAAGAAAAGAAAAAAGAAAAGAAAAGAAGAGAAAGTATTTAATTTAACAATAATAAAATGCTTTAAAAACACTTTGACTATGTTTTATATCCATATGACTAGGAAGAAAAGGATGTCTCAAATGTACTGTGATTGTTCTTGAGAAAATAACAACGTTTATGAAGCAATTTTCATGCAGTGATTTGTTTAATTCTATAGTCATGCTAGGGTTACTAAACATTTCATCGATTTTTTCACACGCTCTATCACATGGCATTGTCACTAATGTCGATTGGGGCTGCCACAACACAAAGACAAGGAAAATATTTGAACAAAAACTCAATAAATCTTTTTTTTTATACCACATAAGGAAAATTAGAGACAGCAGGAGCATACTAGGGCTCAAAATAGTCAACAAAATACATAGAAGCCCGATTACCCCAACTTTTTTACTGTTGCTAGGATCGAGTTGCAAACTAAAATGTTTCCTATGACTATTCCTTCAATCTTTCATTGACTCATATGATATCTTCCAAAATTATTTATTCTTTCCAGCTTACATGTAGTTCAATTTATAAAATCTGACTGGACAAGTTTTTTTTAGCATTTGAGCTAATGTGAATGTCTATTTTACCCCTTTTTAATCATGTGAAAGTTTTAATTGGTGTAAAAGTTTTGGTCATTTTTTCACTAAAAATCAATTAATGTCTTACTTTGATAATAAGAGCAATCATCATAAAGTGGACGCCATATACTCATATTTAAATTTCGATTATATCTATAAAATATGTTAAAATTTAATTATATCTATAAACAATGAGACCAATAATTTAGTGTGCAATGAATCTCTGTTGAGTATGACATGAATGTTATCTCTTTCTAACTAGGTTTGGAGTTGAGTATGGTATGAATGTTATCTCTTTCTAACTAGGTTTGGAGTGGACAATATAAGTTGCAACAAATTGTAAATGCCCCTTTTGCTTTGATAAAATACGGTTGTAATTCCAACCAAAACAATGGTGGTCCCGTGCCCCACGCCTCCTCCCCCTCTTAATTTTTTGAAAATAATATTTTAGATATTAAAGATCTTGCTTAAGCTAAATTAGTCCAATAAAGCTTGAAAAATATATGCATGTGGTGCAAAACTCTGTTGTACCACATAAGATAAGGGAAAGATGGCTCTAATGGTAAAGACAAAGATGTCCAAGTCCAATTGATAACTTTATTTGGTCCTTTGTTAGGGAAAATTTTGAAATTAAGTCGAGATCTATGATTGGAGGATAGGAAACAACTGAAATAAATTTCCCAAAAGATGATGAAAAAAAGTGACATCTCCATGTTGATTTGGGCCTTTCAAAAATCCATATTCATTTATGAGCCCAAAACGGAAGATTTGGTTTTGAGGCTTATAAACTCAGAAGTTGCAAGTTATTCATTGGTTCAGTTTCAGCAATGTTGCAGACACAGTAAATGACAAGTAGTCTAGCTATAGTTACTGTACAACACTATAAGGTATATGCAATTATGCATTGTATTTAATCAGTTAGGCATTAACATTTGTTGTGTTTTCATTTACGGTATATGAGAATAATATCTAATAATATTTAAAAGAAACACCCAACCATCAATAGTTAAACTTTTTTTTTTTTTTTGAGAAATCAAATAGTTAAACTTTGAGGTGAGAAAAACATAACTTTCATTTCACAAAAATGATATAACTCTCATGCTCAACACATATTACAAGGATCAAAACCACATTTATATTTCATACCCAACAGACAAAACACAAAGTAGCAAGGCATAGATTAATTAAGTCACAATATAACTTAAGAAGCCAAAATGCTCTAAAACAGAAAATGTGGTGAGCTCAAGTATAAGCGAAAACTAGATTTATGCCTACAATATGAAACTAAAAACAATCTAAATGAAGATTGCAGATAGAGGAGGGTGCACCACTGGAAGGATGTGGAGTTACTGGTAAGAAAGCTAAGGTACATTGTCTTGCAAACATAGGTATCAAAACCAGAAATGCAATCATACAACAATAACAACATTGCAAAACAAGGGAAAAAAGTAAAAAGCAAAAACCAACTGGAGATTTAAGGCTAGAAGAAAACCCCAAACAAAAATACAAATTTCCAAAACATTTTAGAACATTCCTATCCATCAGTATTCTTCACATACAAATTCAACCATTGTAATCTGACAATAATTATATAAATCAAGGTCAGTTATACAATTGTGAGCAGAAATTTGTGAAGATAATAGTAGTCTATAGTAAACTCATCATAATTGTCCACAACATCAAGCCACCTCAAAATGAACTGTCCTACACTCCTACTACCATAGAAATATACCAGTTGCAATAGTACATAATATATCAATGCAACAACAACACTTAAAACCAGATTCTTAAATACTTATCAGTCTATCATATAGGTAACCAGCCATGTTCACTTAACTCAATAGGCTTTAACTGAAATTGGAAAGTGAATATTACAACACATATAATCTTCTCATTACTATTCACTTAACACTATAACAAAAACAGAGCCGCTCGTGTTCATCTACCAATCTTGACCTTCTTTATAGTATTTGTCCTGGTTAAGTTCAGTACCTTATTTTACACATGCTAAAATGATCTAAACTGCGAAGTTCAGTTTGTTTACCTCGCTAAACAACAAACATAAGTTTAAGGGTTTAGATGCATGTGTTTTGATCAAAGAAAGAAGGCGTCTCTGTGTTTCTAGAACAACCATATATAAGCTAAGAAGTACATATCAATTGATTATAAAAAAAAAAAAAAAAAAAAAAAAGTGTATATCAATTAGTTTTACTAAAACATTTCAATGGATCAAAACTTTCATATTACCAGAAATACAAGCTATGAATAGCAAATTCAACATCCAAAAACAATGCAAAGCCACGTTGACTAGTCTCCCAATGACAAAGCCAATCATGCAATAACTAAGTCATTTAGTTCCAATAGATCAAGGTCAATATATAATTGTGTACAAAAATTTGTGAAGATCACATTACTCCTTAGAAAACTCATCATGTAAGTCCATAGCATCAAGCCACCCCAAAATGAACCTTCTAAGCCTTCAATCTACACCAATGCAGTAGCACATTAAATTAATGCAACGACAACACTTTAAACTAGCTTCTTATATACTTATCAATCTATCATATAGGATAACCAGCCATATTCACTTTGCACAATAGTCTTTAGCTTGGAAAATGAATATCACAACACTCAAAAAACCACTCATTTTTATTCATTTAACACTATAATAACATGGACAAAGCTGCTCATATGTTCAATAACCGATATTCACCTTTCTTATACTGTTTGTCCTAGTTCAGTACCTTATTTTATACATCTTGAAATGATCCAAACTACAAAGTTCAGAACTTTGACCAACTTTTCTAAGCAACCAAACACAAGTTAGGGATTTATTGTGTGTTTTGATTACATAAGGAAGATGTGAGTGTTCCTAGCAGAAGCATGTATAGGCAAAGAAACACTTATCAATTAGTTTTAACCAAAAGTTAAAATGGCTAAAAACATTCCTTATTACCCAAAAGTACAAAAACTATGGAACAACAAATTCAACATTAATAACAAAGTAAAGCCATCTTGACTAGTCTTCAAATGAAACAAGCAAAAGAAATTGTGGAACCAAACTACACTTGCTTAGTACCCACACCAAAACAATCAAAGTTTTCTTTATTTAGAAAAATTGTATAGAAGACTCTAATTATTCTCCATCAGCAACCACATGCACGGGTGACTAGCTTCAATTGATTAAACAACCTATGAATCCAGATAAATGTTTAACTTAATTTGAGAACTACTATTTGAGGAATCGGTGTAAAATTCACAATAATGTCCGTAATTACAATTTGCCAAAAATAAAGGTATATAAAATATAAACCCAACTTGTTCAGGGCTACAATTTTATTCTCACAAAAAAACAAAGCCAAATATCATGCAATAATTAAATCAATGACGTATATTTCCTCCTAAAATCAAATAAAATATATGAGAATGAATATGTACAACACAGATTACCAAGATCAAGACCACAACTAAATATCTTATGACAAATAACCCAAAAAGCTGTAAGGCAGAAACAAACCATGATTCGTACCGCTTAAAATACCGGTCCTTACCGGACTATACCGGACGTACCGCTGAATATCGGACATCTCGGCCGAAAAATTGAGTTCCAGCGGTACTAAAAACTTGAAGAAAATGGAAGAAGTTAAAAGCAAAAAGCTCACGATCTTGTCCTCATCGGCTGTTTTCCAATGTTGTCAGCCATTGCCAGTTCTTCCTCCTCCTCCTTCTTCTTCTTCTTCTTCTTCTTCAGTTTTCACCGAGACTGCACCAGCTTTTACTTTAGTTGTGTGTGTCCTCTTGTTTCATGTGCCTTTTGTTTTGATTGTGTGTGGCTTTTGTTTAATATATTTTGTGTGAGGTCTGAGTCTTCTGACACCCCACGTGAACTAGAAATGAGCCATTTCAAACATGCTTTGACTTATAACTGGCTGCCGCTAAAATTGATAAGCCATTTTATGTTTTTTTTTTAATAATTAATATTACCTTTTTAGTTCTTTATTATTATTACAATATAGTATGTGAGGATATATTAATGGGTTGATATTTGAGCAAGGAATAATCATATTAAAAATAAGCAATTAATTTAGAGGATATGCTATTATAAATTAAGGATTCTTATATAGATTTATAAATAATTCTAAATAAATAATCAAGTATGTCTATATATATAAAATAATAGCGATAAATTCGAAACGGTACACTGGTATTGACCGGTATCCGAAATATATCGTACCACTGGTCAAACCGGTACAGCCTCCGGTACGGTATTGACTTCCTTGGTATGCACCCATGAAACTACACCATATATATCAAAATCAACCAAGTTCCCAAATAATCAGATTTGCATAAATCATAAGTATATATGTATCAACTTGGTTCCCGAACAGTCAGAAAGATAGAAAAACAACCCAGAACTCAGGAAGCGAATCTCTACGTTTTCTAAACTTTCTGGTTCCATTTTATAGACAGACCAATAAAGCACAAGAAGTTTGTTGTACACATGTTTTTTTAGTAATAATTTGGAGAAAGAAGAGACAAGTGCGAGTGTGCGATAGTCTAGGTGGACAAGTCACAAAAGGCTAAACCACGTGTGCACGCGCTCTCTTTGTAGAAGTTCTGGGTGTCGCCGGTGATGATGGGTATGGTTGTGCAGTGGTGGTTTGTGGTTGGGTTTGTGGTGTTTGATTTGTGGTGGTTGTTGGTAGTGTTTGAGTTTTGGGCAAGGAAGCTATTGGTAGTGTGGTTGCTGTTGGCTGTCGATTGTGGTGGCTGTTGGATTTTGTTATATTGGTGGTAGTGGCTAGCTAGATTGTGGGGTTGAGAAGAGGGAGAGCCAGAGTGGAAGAATTAAAAAATCATAAAATATAATAACGGAAGAATAAATAAATAGAGTGCTAAAAAAATAGAAGTTTTCACGTTGAGCATATTGTAAAGTGAAGTGTTATAAGAGATAAAGTAATTTTTGAGTTATTAAATGTTAAAATTTGCAAGACTCTTGATCGTGAATGCTCTATTGTAAAGTGAAGTGTTAAAAGGGATAAAGTAAGTTTTTGAATTGTTAAATGTTAAAATTTGCAAGACTCTTGACTGTGAATGCTCTAAACATCTATCGTAAAATTCACAATAATATATTATTTCCTCCTAAAATTAGATGGTATAGAAGAATGGCATGTCTAATAATAATCATGATAATGAAAAACACTCAAAAAATCAGATGTGAAAAGGAAAACATACAATTTTCACTAATAATATAAATCTTACGCCAACACTGATTCAACATAAAATAAAATAAACACTGATAATTAAGATAATAAATCTTCTAAAGCTATTTTGTTTTGCTGAAGAAATTAGAAGCAAACATGCATTTCATTCTTTTTCTCATTTTATACCATGAGAAAATAACGGAATATGCTAAAAGACCCAAAATATACGCACATGTGTGCCCAAATAAATATGATAGAATCTATGTAGTAATAACTCAAACGAAAGCATAAAAGGAAACTTTGATTACAGCAAAGTTTGAAAAGAAAGCTCACGTATTCTTCAAGGAAAAAAAAAGCTACTGGAATAATAAAGCTACTTGGAATAACAAAGATTACATATTATGAATGGTAGAGGTGGTGAAAGTGGTATTACAAGTACAAGATAGGTTTTTTTGAAATCGGTGAGTTCAAATGTTCAATTCCTCATTCACAATTACATCGTTTTAGCCATTGGCAGCATCACCTTCAGCACCAGTAAGTGGGATATCGTTTTGGCCATTGGCAGCATCACCTTCAGCATCAGTAAGTGGGATATTGTTCTGGCCATAGTTAATATCAGCAAGTGGAACTTCGTTCTGGTGGTCATTGGCAACAACAGGTTGTCTTACAGTCCAAATGGACCAAATCCTTTTGCATATGCGTATCAGTTGTAGAAGTAGAACAACAAAGTTGACAAGGGACCCAACTACATCATCAATGAGTTCTAGGACTGACACAACTTGTTGAAATCTGAAACAAAATGGAATTGTTAGAATAACAGTAAAATTTACAGAGAGTCAATAATGAGTTATGGGGGAGGAAGAAGTTGAAATATTTCTCACCCATCATGTGCCATTGAGATTATCTGGTGAAGATCGCGTATTAACTGTTGGAGTAGAACAACAATGCTGACAAGGGTCCCAACTACTTCAGAAATGAGTTCCAGGACCAACTCAACTTGCTGAAATCTGAAACAAAAACAGATTGTTAGGAAAAAAATTTATAGAACGTCAATAATGGCTTGTGGAGAGGAAGAAGTTGAAACTCTCTCACCCATCATGATTCATGTGCCATTGAGAGGATCTAATCCGTTTTTTCAAAATGATTCTTGATGTGTTCAAAAAAGAGTTATTTACAAACAAATACCAAAAAAAAAAGGTTAAAAAATAAAATAAACATATGGCTACTAGGCATTATGTAACTAAATTAATTTTGCATTAAAAGAATATATTTTTTTTTTTTTTAAAGCAAAATATGTAAAATTCGATTTACTATGTTTTATGTTTTTATGACTAAGAGGTCTCAAATGGTCAAAATGTAATTACCAAATACCCTGCAATCGGATGATTTAGTTGATCAATGATATCATTTATGACCAAAGCTAGTTCCGATCAAATATATTAAATTGAGCAATGAAACTTTCATATTTGATGTGAATGAGAATCTTTTATTCCACCCGTCATATGCGATTTTTTACAGTAGTGTGCATTTTCCTAAACAGTGGGAAAAAAAATCAGTATATCATGTGTATGGTTTTTTTTCCCCATTGATTCTTTTAAAGGTGAAAAAAGAGGTGTGGCATATTGTGATTGTTGGAATAGAAAGTGGACTAGTCAGATTTGGACATGATTATAGTGATACTGGGGCAACCTTTTCGTTTAACAAAGATTTGTTGATCTACACAAGTATTAATTTAGTAAGTGGTTAAGAAGTAGTTTGATGCATCTATTCTAACACTTATATGGACATGTACACACAAATTACACACTAGCTATGATTTTTAAGCAAATGTATTTTTTTTTGTTTTTATTTTTTTATGAAATAAAAATGAGAAGTGATTCTAATCCAATATTTTTCATGGAAGAATTAGACACTATCACTAAACTACAAGATCAATGACAAGCAATTATAATTTAGTGCAGAGTACTCAGGCTGTCAATGTTGTTACTTTATAAAAATACCTTTCTCATTTTTTTTTTATACCCATTCTTTGTTTTGACAATATGGTACCAGTTTAGGCTATTCTAACTAAATTAATCCATGTATCTTCTTGATTTAGTGTTTCTAATGATAGTTTAAACTTTAAACTTATTGGCTTAAAATATAAGTTGAATAAAAATACAATTGTAATTAAAAAAAATAGAAGCCATAAAAGCTATATTTAAATTAGATAAAGAAGTCAGCTTCTAAGCTGAAACAAATGGGCTCTTAATGGAATTTGATCGTGGGAATCGAAACATGAAACTGGAGGCAAAGAGAAATATTTTATAATTAGTAAGGTAACAAGTATAATTCAGCCAACTTTTAGCATAAAGCCAAAAAAGTTGATACCAAAACAGACACCAAACTCCTCATTGGATTGACCAAGATCCTATGCTGTTAAATTACCAAAGCTTAAATTTGAGTCAGAATAGAAAGAATTTTGATGGACTCCAATCAGCAAATTCACGTAGGAAGTTGCTCTAAATGTGAAGCAAAAAGAAGATGAAAAAAGTGAACCTTGAGCAAAGATTTGGCTTCTATTTCAAGCACCTTAATAACAGAGGATTTAAGTCTAGTGTGAAAATTAACAAATCAAAATTGTCTTTTAGACTTCAACCTCATTTGATAATTGAACCAATGTCCATGTTCAGTGATGGCAATGGGCAGGGGAGGTGGGCCAAATGTTGGGGTCCACATAGTTTTGTCTCGTCCTATCCCTGTCCTGCCACGTATGATGGAAAAAATTTTGTTACCCCATCCCCGCCCCTTGGGGCCCTATGAAGTCCCATCTCACCCCATAAAAGTTTATTTTTTATTAATTTTCCCCAAAACTATTACAATATTTTTTTAAATAAAACTATTTCATTAATGAAAATATACTTAAAATTATAAGTAAATTTATCCCATCAAATCAAACTAATTTTTAGTAAAAACTGAATAATATTATCCAAGTGTTTAATAAGACAATATCACAACAACAACTGTTGGGAGGACCACAATTTGACTCCATACAACCACTCTAAAAACAGACCCACGTGGTGTAATGTCGAAAGTCATAAAAGATTTGAGTGTGTCTTCCTCATTACCAATTGGTTTTGAGGTGGAATGACATAGCTCACGGTTCGACAAATGGTATTAGAGTCAAGGTCATAGGTTCAAGTCATGGGAGTGTCATTGTGAGGGAGGGATTGTTGGGAGGGCTTTGACTCTCTACAACCACTTTAAAAACAGGTCAACGTGGTGTGATGTCGAAAGTCATAAAAATTTTGAGTGTGTCTTTCTCATTACCAATGGGTTTTGAGGTGGAATGACATAGCTCACGGTTCGACAAAAGGAAAATCTCATAGTATAACAAATAACAAAATAAAAGCAGAATGCCACGTTAGATAGAATAAAATAAGTTAATAATGATATGTTTATTTAAATAATAAAGTTTTAGGACATGAAAAATTTACAATTATAAAATTTATTAAGGCAAGGTGAGGCGAGGTGGGTCTAAAAGTCTAAACTCATCCTCGCCCCGCTCTATGGTACAGGGCTAAAAACTCGCTCCATCCCTGCCCCACTACCTTTGCGGGGTGAGGAGAATTCGCGCAAGGTGAAACGGGAAGGGGCACGTCAAGGGAGGCAGGGCAAAATGCTATCACATTAATATGTACGTCCTTGTCACAGTTTGTACAATCCCTTATTAAGGCCCAATCCTAGGCCAAATTCACTTCAAGCTCAACAACATGGGCACAAGATTCTCAATCCAAATAAACTTGTTCCCTTTACCGTTTTCTTTCCTTTTTTTTTTTTTTTTTTTTAAATTATATCTTCCAATGTCATGATGTCTCCCCCCCCCAAAGGGACTTTTTAATTAATAATAATGTATTCAATCAAAACAGGGAATAACAAGATTTACACAATATAGAACAAGCTGAATTTCTGAAAGAACCTCACACCTTTATCCTCTTATAACCTGTAACAATGTCATACACTAATAAATATTTTTATTTGAGGCTTTATATCTATGAGAACAGTTTCTGCCTTGCTAGAGAGATCATAATAATAATGCCAATCATTCCAACGGTAACACAAGCGTAAGGAGTAACGTGGTATCCAATAAAAATGGATTTTGGAAGTTGGAAGAGTAACACAATTGTTAATTAACTCTCATATTTATAAGAAGAAAGAGTAATACTACTATTTAGAGTAAGTAGCACTCCCTTTAATCTATTCTAATTTAAGCATCTTAACACACGTTGCTAATGTTCGTGTAATAAAAGAGTAATGTTGAGGATATAATATTTTTCAACTGGTAATTGTTGATGTAACCAATATGATTAGAATAATATTATTTTAACCAATTTTATTACTAATACCACTTTTGTTATACTCCAATACTACTTTTGTTATACAACAAGCCATATTAAGAGTTGTGAAATAATCATGAAAAATGTTGTTTTTAGATTTATTGTGTGAGTGATGCTAAGGTTACAATGAATTTTATTATATAATATTTACTAATTAATGTGTTATTAATCACAAAACAAAATATTTTTTTTGAGAAAAATTTTTCCTTTACTATTTTTTTTATTTTTATGATCATATTGGCAATTAATTGATTGGATAGTGTTTGGATTATTTTTTGAGGGAAAAAAATTATTCATACTTTAATCGAGTTAAATGGCCCAAAATTAAATTTACTAGTTGCGTTAAAATGTTGATCAACCCATTAAATCTAGACGTCTATTAATGTGTTATTAATCACAACAAATTTTTGAGAAAAATATTTTCCTTTACTCTGGTTTTTATTTTTATGATTATATTGGCAATTATTGATTGGAATAGTATTTGGATTATTTTTTGGGAAAAAAATTATTCGTACTTTTAATTGAGTTAAATGGCCCAAAATTAAATTTACTAGTTGGGTTAAAATGTTGATCAACGCATTAAATCTAGAAGTCTATTAATGTGTTATTAATCACAACAACAATTTTTTTTTTTTGAGAAAAATATTTTCCTTTACTATGGTTTTTATTTTTATGATTATATTGGCAATTAATTGATTGGAATAGTGTTTGGATTATTTTTTGGGGAAAAAGATTATTCATACTTTTAATTGAGTTAAATGGCCAAAAACAAATTTACTAGTTGGGTTAAAATGTTGGTCAACCAATTAAATCCAGACATCTTCAACTCTCATCCACCAAAGATGTTAATTTTTGGACTAATTATCTACATGTGTTTGATTCAATTAAATGGTTTGGAGTCTTTGGACTTGAAGCTTATGCTATACCCAAATCTAGCTTTTGGAAAGTACTCTATCGTACCACATAGAAAATAGGACACAAGGGAAAGATAGCTCAAATGGACAACGCAAACTTGTCCAAAAAAGACAACTGTTATTTGGTTTGTCAGGGAAACCAAAATATGGAAACCCAGTTCCAGATCATACAAAAGAGAAATTAGATATGCATCAATTATAATCTCTGATTGGCGATTAGGAAAACAATTAAGAACCATATCCCAAAAGAGAGGATGAAAAAGAGTGACCTACCTAGGTTGACTTGGGGCTTTTATAAATATCCATCCAAATCCACATCTTTTTGTTTATGAGCCCAAAGTGGAAGATTTGGTTGTGGAGGCCCAAAACATTTTCCAAAACCAGCCAGCAGAAAGAAAAAAGCCCAGATCCACACTTTTTTTTTTTTTTTTTTATAAAACCAGATCCACACTATTATTCTTAAAGTATAAGAGGAAAAAGAAAAACAGAGCATGACTTGTACTAAAACAATTAGAAAGCCAAAAGAAAAACAGAGCATGACTTGTACTAAAACAATTAGAAAGCCAAACAATTCAAATTTTCACAAGCATAGGAAAATTCAAACTTCGAAAATTGGCCAGCAGAAAGAGAAAGGCCTGGATCCACACTATTATACATAAACCTCAGCAAGTTTGGAGAAAAAAAGAAAAACAGGGCATGACTTGCACGTAAACAATCGCAAAAACAAACACTTCAAATTTTTCTAAGCCCTCAAAAAGTAATAGACTAAAATCACTTTATTCATAGAACATTACAAACCACAATAGATCCACACAATACAGATTCTGCAAAATGAAAAAAGAAAATGCAAACCTCACGGACAATTCAAGCTATACGCAATTCAAAAGAACCAATAAAAACAGAGCATGAAGCAGTGCACAATCTGTTTCAACTTATTTATATTGGAAGCTCCGTGTTATGTAAAAGTAAAACCCACATAGTAGGTATTAACATAGCTCTATAGCAGTGTTGTTAGTTGCATACCTGAGGAGTGCAAAAAGGAGTGTGATGATGAGAATGACTAGGCCAAGAACTATGTCTGAATTAAGCTCGTTCCCTGCAGTAAAAAAGAGAAAATTGATTGAATGAAATACTGAAACCAACAAAAGTAAAAATCGTTAAAAAGATATATTCAGGTAATATATATTGATTCTCACCCATTTGGAGGAGTAAAGGAAGCGATAGAGGAAGCGGTTGTTTACTGACTTTACAAATGGACCGAGTTAGAGTGGCGTGAATAATTTAGAGCGAACCTGCTGCATTTGGAGGAGAGAGATTATAGCAATCCTCTGTTGTTAAATGACTATGTTATCCCTCATATAGTCATTAAGGACTAGATGTGTGAGGGATAAGATAGTCATTTTCACTACCCCAAATTCGCAGTGTGCGCACTAGGTACAAATGTTTTTTTTTCCTTCTGCTGCAGCTCCAGGTACAAATGCACAGTGTGCGCTCACACTGTGCGCACTGCATACACTGTGCATATACTGTGTGTCACTGTACACATACTGTACATATATTGTGCGTGTACTGTTCACATACTTTTTATCAATTTTTTATTAAAAATGAGTCTCGCATCACTATTTACATATTTAAAAATTATTTTGCTACAGTGTTTTCAGTTTTCAGTTTTTAATTTTTAGCAATAAGGCTGAGTTTGGATACAGATTCTTGCGTCTGCGATTGCGTTTTTAGTTTTTTTTTTTTTTTTTTCCAGCCGCAGTTATTGACTTAGTCTACTGTGAACAGTGCATTTGTGCACTGTTTACGGACTCACAAATTTCACTTTTCAGCAACTTTTTCATTAAAAATGGGTCCCGCGGTACTATTCACACATTTTAAAATTATTTTGCTACAGTATTTTCAGTTTTCAGTTTTCAATTTTCAACAATAAATTCTATCCAAACGGACCTTAAGTTCTATCCAAACAAATTCATAGTCATTTAGATGTATGGGGTTCCCTCATACGTGGCATGTATGAGTGATAACATAGTCATTTACCTGAGGGATGCTTTCGAGACGGGCGGACTCGCATTCGGAATGGGTTAACCCGGAAACTTCCAAATAAATAAATGTCACTAGACTCACAACCATATATTAACCATTCATCCTAACCTGGCAAAATTTTATTAATATAAAACTCGGGTGAGCTTTATGTCAAGTCTTCCTTTCGAAAGCTTGATATCTTGCCTATGAGTTTAAAGGGTAAAGCAATGACAGCTAAAAAATTAAAAAACACACCAGCACCTTTTTTTTTTTCTAATTTTCTTTTCCATATTTTTTTTTATTTATAAAATTAACTCGCGAGGACCGTATAACTTCTCCAGCATAAAGAGATTGCTTCTTCATCCTTTATTTCCTTCTTGGTTCTAGTGGTGTATTTATGGCTGGCACTAAAATGAATAAATAAAAAAACTGTTTTCCTATACGCTGGCTGCTATTTTTATGATTAAATTGACAATTAATTTATTGGAATGGTATCTGGATTTTTTTTTTTTTTGGAACAAAATGATTCACACTTATAATTGTCTGTTTCTGGAGAGTTAAATGGCCCAAAGTAATTAAGTTGGGTTTGAGTCAACCCAATGGTTTGAACTGGAAGCTTAGCTAGAGGTTTCCCTTGCAAAATAGAGCGTGACTCGCACGAAAACAGTTGCAAAACCAATGACTATATCACTACCGCATTTTAGATTTGTCAATTGATATTAATTGAGCCAATGACTGTCTACATCGGCCAATAAGCCAATGACTATCTAAGGCATGGCATTTATTTGACTTGGTTAATATTCGAAATTGCTACATCAATGTATTAATGTCAAAACAATTTATTAACCATTCACCTTTATTATTTTAATTTTATGTGGTACTTAATCATTTTAGTGACAAGGTAATTTACAAATGAATTTGAAAATTATAACATTTTTTTCCCAACTTATGGTGTTCGCTTTTTATAATTGTGTTAGTTGAATTAGCTGAAATCCATAACTATAACTTTTATTCATAATGATTGTTCTTTATCGTCAAACCATGACTACATATAATATTATATATATATATATATATTTTGTATGCTCATATATCTATTACACATCATGCATAATATTATATATATATATATATATATATATATATATATGAGAGAGAGAGAGAGAGAGAGAGAGAGAGAGAGAGAGAGAGAGAGAGAGAGAGAGAGAGAGTAATACTGGAAGCTTAGATTGGGTTGACGAAGTTAATTTAGATCTATCATTTCGATTATGTCTTGGATGTCGTCAACGCCACCATCGTTGTCCATGGTGTTAGTTGTAAACTTGTGTAGTGAGTGTGATGATGAGGATCACCCATCCATGTATTTCAATTGCAAGTTTAAGATCGGAAAGAATCGACATTTGTTCCCTACAGTAATGTGCAAGAGGAAATGAATTCAATCAATCAATATTGGAAGCAACAAAATTATAATTAGAAAAATAATTCATAAAACATTTTCAAGAAGCTTATTTTAGTTTTTTGTGGTGTGTTTGTATGCTTTATTTAGGAGACATTTTCATATGAGCCCAATTTCTCCTAAATAGAGCATTAGGCAATTTAACTTCCCTCACTCCATATTTAGAGATATGTCGAGCTTCCTACCTGCTATTAAGTTGGTCTAGGTTGGTCTAATGGTCTAGACTCTAGAGCAGTGGTAAAACCAGAAATTTATATTTGAAGGAGACATAATTTTTTTTTTGTATGAAATGTAAAATAGTAATGTGCAATTTCTTTTTGGACTTTTTCTTTTTATTTGAAAAACCCTAATATATTGTTAAGTGGACCAAATTATGAACCAAAGTTTACTTTTACTGGGCATAAAAAAAACTCAAGGTGGTCACAAATCTTTTTTTAAGGGTAGAAATTTAAAAAAAAAATTTGGGGGCCCAGGCATTCCCTTAATAGCTACGCCACTTCTCTGGAGCTCCCACTTGAAACTAGTTTTGTTTTTACTTGTTTTGTTCTGCGAGTAACCAATAACCATAGAGTTCTCAATATTTTAATAGATTTAATTTTGGCCATAGATTCCCTACTTTTGTTGACTTCCGTATTTCGTATTTCATACTCTCATTGTTTCAACTTGCCTCCAGGTATGACAATTTGTGAATGGTCAAAATTTTCCTCTCTCTACAAAGCGATCTCATCATGCTGCCGTCTGAATTTTGTATGTCGGTTAGGAGCTTACTAGTATGTATAAATTTGTATTGGTTCAACTATGCTTTAAAAGTGGGACCGGGGAAATTTTGAAATGGGCGTAGGCCTTGCTTAAATAAGTATACGATAAGAGTGGGACCCAGGGAGATTTAGAAATGGGCTTAGGCCGGGGTTAAATGAGTATATAATGTGAGTAGTTTTGGGCTTGGGCATTCAAGCAAAGGCCACGATAGTGCCCACGTAAAGAGTCCCCAACGGATTGATTGATTGTTGCCAACAGAAAAATAAAACCAAAATCTTAAATTGTACCTAGAAATAGAATAGAAACATAACCAATCATTTCTTCACTACTCTATTCATAAAATATCAGAAAATAGTGTATTCAGCTCACACAAAGGATTACAACACGTGAATACAAATTAATGAATTATACAATACATAACACTATAACAGAGAGAGCATGAAATAATAACTTATAAGACAAAGCCTCCATCAGTTCATATATTCAGAGATTTTAGCAACAAAAAAAAAAAAAATCATATATTCAGAGATTTTAGCCAAAAAAAAAAAAAAAAATTCATATATTCAGAGATAGAATTTCGACTTCGATATTGGGCTGGCTGCTACTTTTGCGTTCACACTTGAGTAGCGCAACAATGAGAGCAACAACGAGTATCAGGAGGGAGACAATTGCACTAGCGACTTTGAGGTGCAAGAGAAAATGTTCTTCCCTGTTACCCAAAAAAAAAAAAAAAGTTATAATTATAATTAAATCTATTTTTCAAAAATATCATTGAAAGATGTTTATATATACACGTATTCTAGAAAAATAAAATTAATACTGCATTACAAACTAATAAATTTGATCACCATGGCGATGTGTCCAGTGTCCACCCTCAAAAAAAAAAAAAACAAAAAACGATAGTCATTGAGACAATTTTTTCCTCATGGGTACGTAAAGAAAAAATAAAAAATAAAATACAAAACAAATAATGTCAGTATAAATTTATAAATTATATATTCATCAATGTGAGTCATTTTTGCCTAAAAATGTATAAATTTTATACAAATTTTTTTCTTACACACTCATGCTCTAACTTTTATGAACTTACATGTCCAATAACGTCCCAAATCTGGCATGTGAAATGTACTCTGTTGTACAACATTTAGACAAGAGAAAGTTAGAGCAAGAGTGTATTACATGTCAAATGACCCAAATCTGGCATTTGGAATGTACTCTATTGTACAACATTTAGACAAGGGAAAAATGGTTAAAATGGACAAGACGAACATGTCCAAAGACAACTTTTATATAATTTATTTGGACATTTGTAGGAGAATAATAAAAATCCAGTTCCAGATCATCCAAAAGAGCATTACATCTGCATAAATATCATAATCTCTAATTGGTAATTAGGAAAAAAAAATTGAGAACCAATTTGGGTTTAAAAAAAAACCCTCTCCGTATTGATTTGGGCCTTCTATATAAATAAATCCAAATCCACATCTTTCTTTTGGGAGCCCCAAACTGAATATTGGGATCTAAATGCCCAAATCAATTCTCCCCCGGCCTCACCCCCTTTTGGCCCATATCTTATCCACACTTTTTTTTTTCATTAATAAAAAAATGAATTAAGAATGATCTCACTATTTATCTGGGAAGCACGGGTGCGGCGTTTGGGCCGCCGCACCCGCGTCTGACGAGGCGATGCGCAGGTGACGCCGCTGCTTCTCGTCCGTGCCACGTCGGGCAATAAAAAATTAATTTTTTCGGCGCGATTTGCGCCGATTCGGACCGACGCACATGAAATTAGGCCGACACACTGATTCGGCATGAATCGGTCCGTATCGGGCGCAATGCCGATACCAACCGAAATTCAAAAAAAAAAAAAAACAGGGGCGCAATGCACCGTTTACTTGGCTGAAAAAAAAAAAAAAAAAAAAAAAAAAGGCAAACGTTGCATTTTGGAAAAAAAAAAAAAAAAAAAATCAAAAACCCTTATATGCTTTAGCCCTCACAGTTCACTCTCAGCCAAAACTCTCTTCCCAGCTCTCAAGTCTTAGCTGACCCAGCCCCTGCCTCTTCAAGCTAGTGCTCTCAAGTCTCTCCCACTCTCTGCCTTCACTCTTCAGCTAGCTCTCTCCCATTCTCTGTCTTCACTCTTCAGCACATCTCATTTTTCAGCGCTCCACTTCATCTCCCTTGCTCTCCATCTCCCCTCACTGTCAGGTATTATAGCTGATAGCTCTCACACTCATACTCTTAGTTTATTGTTAATAGATGATTTTTTATTTAGTTAATAGTTATTATGATTTGTGATTGTGTTGTGAATATGTGATGAGCTGATTTTTTTATATTTTTTATATTTTATTTTTTGTGAGTCTTGTGACGTTTAATTTTTTATTTAGTTAATAGTTATTATTACTTAGATTTGTGATTGTGTTGTGAATCTGTGATGATCTGATTTTTTTTATTTTTTATTTTTATTTTTTTGTGAGTCTTGTGACATTGGGGTTTGATTTTTTATTTAGTTAATAGTTATTATATATTTGGAAATTATTTGTAGGTTAAATTGAATCTGTTGAATTTGCAATGGATGAAGCTACTAGCACAAAAAGTTCACCTTCATCTAATGAAGGAATGCCAAATGATGAAGCTCCTCTTTGGCAGTATGTGACTAAAATAGAAAAACCATCTGGTGCTACTGTTAAATCAGGTGGAAACACACACTTTAAGTGCAACTATTGCGGTAATATTTATTTGGGATCATATTCTAGGGTTAAGGCTCATTTATTAAGAATTGTTAATAAAAGTATTAAAGTATGCCCTAGTGTGACACCGAGCCATAGGTTGGAAATGCAGCGAATGCATGATCAGGTTGAGAATGATAAGTTAGAAAGCGAACAGAGAAAACAAATTCCCTTACCCCCACCTCCCCCGAGCCGTGGGCCTATTGGGAGTAGTCCCCCATTTCGGACACAAGAAGAGAGTGATAGTACAAATCCCTTTGATGGTAATAAGAGGAGAAAGGTTGTGAATCCTACGGTGAAGAAATTATTCCAGAATAATGCTAGACATGAATTGGATAGTTAAATTGCTAGGATGTTTTACACCGGTGGAATTTCGTTTAACTTTGCAAGGAACCCATATTATCGTAATTCCTATTCATATGCCGCTACTTATAGCATTCCAGGTTATGTTCCTCCTGGATACAATGCCTTGAGAACAACACTTTTGCAAAGGAAAAAGCTCATGTTTATAGACTTTTGAAACCAATTAAGGACTTTTGGGTTGAAAATGGTGTAAGTATAGTTTCTGATGGATGGTTAGATCCACAAAGGAGGCGTCTTATTAATATTATGGCTGTATCAGATGGGGGTCCATTGTTTATTAAGGCAATTGATGGGTCAGGTGAGTTCAAAGACAAACATTATATTGCTGGGTTGTTGAGGGATGCTATAAAAGAGATTGGACATGAGAAAGTTGTCCAAGTCATCACTGATAATGCTAATGTGATGAAGTTTGCTAGAGCTCTTATTGAGGGTGAGTATCCTAAAACATTTTGGACACCCTGTGTTGTCCACACTCTCAATCTAGCTTTGAAGAATATTTGTGCAGCAAAAAACACTGAAAAGAATAAAGTTACATATGAGGAACGTAGTTGGATTACACGTATTGTTGATGATGCATCCTTCATACGTGTTTTTATCATGAACCATTCAATGAGGTTGGCAATGTTTAATGAATTTTGTCCATTAAAATTGCTCCAAGTTGCTGATATTAGATTTGCTTCGGTTGTTATAATGCTAAAAAGGTTAAAATTGATAAAAAGATGCCTTCAAGCCATGGCTATTAGTGAGCAATGAGCTTTTTATAGGGAGGATGATGTTGGAAAAGCTCAAAAGGTGAAGGAGATGATTCTAAGTGATCTTTGGTGGGATAAGGTTGATTATATCCTTGAATTCACAGCACCTATTTATGATATGATACAAGTAGCTGACACAGATAAGCCTTGTCTTCATCTTGCGTATGAGATGTGAGATTCAATGATAGAGAAAGTAACGGTAGCAATATATCGGCATGAAGGCTTGGAAGATGATGAGTATAGCTCATTTTGGAGTGTGGTGTATGATATACTTATTGATCGTTGGACTAAAAATTGTACTCCACTACACTACTTGACTCATTCCTTAAATCCTAGGTATATACATTTATTTTCTATTTTCTTTAGTTCCCCTTTCTAGTAAAACACACGTTTCATTTATATTTGTTTTTTAATCTTTAACTCTAGGTATTACTCCACTGAATGGATTTTGGAGAATTCAAAACGCATCCCTCCACATCGAGATCATGAAATTTCTATGGCAAGGAGCAAGTGTTTGGATCGATTCTTTGAAGATGTGAATGAATTAAATGTGGTGAAGTCTGAATTTGCTGCATTTTCAAGAGGGAGGTTTCCTTCACCAGCTGTCTTGACAGATAGGTGGGGCTTACAACCTTTGGTTTGGTGGCAATACCATGGCTCCACATTTTCAACTCTTCAAACCCTTGCCTTTAAACTTCTTGGACAACCTTGTTCATCCTCATGTGCTGAGAGGAATTGGAGCACGTACAAATTTATTCATTCCTTAAAAAGAAACAAAATGGCTCTTGCACGCGCTGAGGATTTGGTATATGTGCATTCTAATCTTCAACTCTTGTCAAGGCGCAATGCGGAGTACATAAATAGAGATACAAAGATGTGAGATATTGCAGGAGACTTTTGGAATGAGAGTGACATACATGGAGGAGCTGGAATTCTTGAGAATGCAGCTCTTACACTTGATGAGCCAGAGTTGGAGGCCATAGTTATTGGGAATGTTAGCACTAGCGTTACTACTAGTGAAAGTGAAGTTCGAAGTGAAGCTATTGATCTTGATGTTGATGAAGTTGGTGTTTGATTGTCTTGTCGATTGTCTTGTTGATGTATCTTTTATTTTGTTTTAGTTTCAAACTTGTGAGTTGTATTTTAATTTTCGAACATTATGGAATGTTTATATAATGGAGTTGTATTCTAGTTTTTATTTACTATTGTTCTTAAATTTGGTATATGTTTATATAATGTGAAAAAAGTATATTTAGCAATATATTAAAAATATAAATAAAAATATTTTTAATAATTTTTTAATCGCCGCACCCGCACCCGCACCCTACTTTTTTAGAAATTGCCGAGACCCGCACCCGCTCCCGAATCCCGAAACGCACCCGTGCTTCATAGCTATTTATTCATAAACCTCTATAGGTTTTGTTGTAAAATCACTGCATGATTTGTACGAAAACAATGAGAAATACACACCAGTAGGAGGGTTTGGAGTAAAATCACCGTGTTCATTATTCAATCAGAGTAAAAAGCATAATAGATCAACAAAATACATGCAGTTTCAGCCAAAGAGAAAAGGATAAAAAAGATAATAGAAAGCAACACAATAGTACAATACAGAAGTAGAAGAAAACTGCAAACCTCATACCTCACACAGACAGTTTATTTTACATATTGAAACAAACCAACAAAAGCATATATATACCATGGACTCCACCATGTTTCAACTTAATAAATAAACGTGATTTTTCTCTAGAAGAAGCTCCAAATGATATGAACCATCACATAGTAATAGTATATTGGAGGTTCAGACATCTGGATCGACATTCAGAGGCCATAAGCTGGATGTTGTGTCTTGGCTGCTGCTGGTAAGTCCATCACTGTTGGCAAGGTTGCCGCCAAGAAGCGGTTGGGTAGCTGTACCAGTGTTGTTAGTTGTAAACTTGCGTAGTGCAAGAATGAGTGTGATGATGAGAATCATTAGGCCAAGTATTTGAGCAGCAAGTTTAATGTCTGAATTAAGCAACAACATTTGCTCTCTGCATGCAGTAACTATCAAAAACAGAATGAAGAAATTTCTGTATGTATTAATTAGTAAAATCAAGATTACATTCTCTAATATACAACACAAAGCAAGCCCAACTAACTAAAATACAACTAACAGACTGAAAAACTAACCCTCACATGTGAGTATGAAATAGTAACTAACACTCTCATGTGTAATTACTTACAAAGTAAATAATCAGTAAGCTACAGGTCGTATTTAAGCTTAGTTTGGATACAGATTATTGTTGCCACGTTTTCAAAATTCTGTGTTTTGTAGTTTTTTTTTTTTTTTTCAACGTGCATGAACAGTAACCGGTACTGTTCATGCACGTTATTTCACTGTGCGGGAGACCAATTTCACTGTTCACACACTGTAGCTGCACTGTTCCTGGGACCCACAAGCACTTTATTCAGAAAAAATATTAAAAATGGGTCCCACAATACTATTCACACATTTAAAAACTATTTTGCTACGGTGTTTTCAGTTTTCAACAATAAGCTCTATCCAAACGGACCCTTACACTACAAATAGAAGCTAATGTCGTTTATGCAGCTGTTACTCAGTGATTGTTGAATTTGAACCAGCTTCACCTACTGTTCTTGCTTCTTCCCTGTGTTTAACCCTCTAATACTCCCCCTCAAGAGTAGCTGGTGTGTGTATGTTTATCATTCCTATCTTGCCAACAAGAGTAGTGAGCTGATTGTAGCCCAATGCCTTGGTAAGCATGTCTACTAATTGGCAGTGAGTCCTCACATGGTTTAACTTGATAACCCTCTCCAAAACCTTGTCCCCGACTACATGACAATCTATCTCAATATGCTTTGTTCTCTCATGGAAAACAGGATTAGAACCAATATGTAATGCAGCCTGACTGTCACAAAATAGCAATGCCTTTTTATCATGTTTAAATCCAATGTATTTAAGGAAGTATAAAATCCATACAATTTCACATGTAACAACTGCCATGACCCTATACTTAGCCTCTGCTGAAGACCTAGAAACCGTGGACTGCTTCTTAGACTTCCAAGACACCAAGGAGTCTCCAATGAAGATGCTATACCCTGTCACAGACTTCCCTGTGTCAGAACATGAAGCCCAATCAGCATCTACAAACCCCTTCAAATGTAAATCTATCTTGGAAGAGAACATAAGACCCTTTCCCAAATCATTCTTCAAATATTGTTAGATTCTATAGGCTGCATCCAGATGTGGCTTTCTAGGTTTAGTCATATATTGGTTGAGCTTATGGACAGCAAAAGTGATGTCTGGCCTTGTAATTGTTGAGTACAATAACCTGCCTATCAATCTTCCGTAGCTGCTAGGATCTTTAAGTTCTTCCCCTTCCAATTTACTTAACTTGAGACTTTGTTCCATAGGTGTCTTAGCTGATTTACATCCTAGCATACCAGCATCATTAAGTACTTCAAGAGTGTACTTTCTTTGACAAAGGGCAATACCTTTATCTGATTTAGCAACTTCTAGCACAAGAAAGTACTTCAAGTCACCTAAATCTTTGAGCTTGAACTTGTCATCTAACATAAGCTTGAATCTATCTATTTAAGCTTTATCATTACAAGCAATTAAGACATCATCTACATATATCAAAAGGACCATAAAAATGTCACCTTGTCTTCTAGTAAATAAAGAGTAATCAGCTTTGGGCTGAATGAAGCCAAGCTGAATCAAGGTTCTAGAAAATTTGGCAACCATTGCCTAGATGCCTGTTTAAGTCCATATAAAGACTTATTCAGCCTACAAACCACCTCCTCTTGGCTATGAAACCCCTGCGGAAGAGCCATATAGACCTCTTCGTCTAAATCACCATGAAGAAATGTGTTATTCACATCCAATTGACTAAGAAACCAGCCCTGAATTGCAACCACAACAAGGAGCACTTTGACAGAAACCATTTGGGCCACAGGGGAAAAAGTCTCAAAATAGTCCATACCCTCTTTCTGTGTAAAGCCTTTAGCAACCAGCCTAGCCTTGTACCTTTCAACTGAACCATCAGCCTTATACTTAATTTTATACACCCACTTACACCCTATAGGTTGCTTACCAGGATGTAAAGGGCTCAAGGTCCATGTGTGATTTGCCTCAAGGGCAACTATTTCAACAGCCATAGCCTGTTGCCACTTGGGATCAGAAGCAGCTTGGTAGTAATAGGTAGGTTCAACAAGGGAAGAAATGGAACAACAAAAAGATTTGTAGGAAGGAGAGAGGTGTTGATAAGAAAGATGTGAAGAAAGTGGATGAGAAGTACCTGATTGGGATGGAGAGGCAGCAAGAACAGAAGACACCTGGTTGCAGTGATAAGCTTGTAAGTAAAAGGGTTGTTTGACAGTCCTAGAAGACCTTCTAAGAGAGATTGGATCAACAATAGGGTCAGGAGGTGCAGCAAGAACCTCATCAAGCAGGTCATCATCAAAAGAATGGTGAACATGGATGAAGGAATCATGAGGCATAGTAGAAGTGGATTTAGATGGAAGAATAGGATTAAAGATAGGATTAATAGCAGGAACACAAGGCAAAGGTAAGGAAGGGGGATGTTGAATAGAACCATAAGAATCTATAGCAAAAGGAAAGACATTTTCATGAAAAATGACATCACTAGAAACAAAAACAGTATGAGAATCCAGGTCAAAGACCTTATAGCCTTTGACATTAAAGGGAAAGCCAAGAAAAACAAATTTCCTAGCCCTTGGAGAAAATTCATTTATGGTATGAGAGATTGTGGATGCAAAACACAAGCAACCAAAAACTTTGAGGAGGGAATAATCTCGTACCTTGTGAAAAAGGAGTTCAAAAGGTGTTTTATCATGCAACAAAGGGGAAGGAAGCTTGTTAATGAGATAGGCAACATGCAAAACATAATCACCCCAAAATTTAATGGGAAGATGAGATTGAATTTGCAAAGCTCTAGCAATGCAAAGAAGATGCTGATGTTTCCTTTCCACAACAGAATTTTGTTATGGAGTGTAAACACAGCTAAGTTGATGAATGATTCCATGAGAATTAAAAAAATCAAACATGTCAAACTCCTTAGCATTGTCAATTCTAACTACTTTGGTGGTAAGGCCAAATTGTGTATGAACCATAGTATAAAAAGAAGAAAACAATTGCCTAACTTCAGATTTAGATTTCATCAAAAATAGCCATGTTGCTCTAGTAGCACCATCCACAACAGTTAAAAAATACTTGAAGCCATCTAAAGTAGGAGTAGAATAAGGTCCCCATACATCCATATGGACCAAATCAAAGGCACAAGAACTGATTTTATTATGAAAAGGAAAACGTAATCTCTTAAGTTTTGCCATAGGACAGATTTGAAAATGTTTATTACATAAGGATTTCAAAGAAGGAATTACATGAGACAAAGTGTTGAGTTTAACATCAGATGGGTAGCCTAATCTAACATGCCAAATGGAAGAAGTTTGAGAAGATACATGAGTTAAAGTAACTGCAGTGAAGTGACCAACAACATCATTAATGTTGTGAGCAGCTAAGAAATCAGCAAGTGAGGAGCTAGAAAGCTGTTGAAGGCTGTCTGTCTGCAACAGGTATAAACCATCAAGTGCCTTGCCTACACCAATCGTTTTCCAGGAAGTGAGGTCCTGAATAAAACAGTAAGCAGATAGGAAAACACAACAATATGGTTGAGATTTTGTCAAAGAACTAATAGACAGAAGATTAAAAGAAAAGGATGGAACACAAAGGACATTGTTAAGAATAAGAGAAGAAGAAAGAACAACAGTCCCAATGTGAGTTACTTGAGCAGCTTCCCCATTAGGCAATTGAACCAAAGACTTTTTAATAGCTGTGATTGAGGTTAACAAATCAACAGAACATACAAAGTGATCAGTGGCTCCAGTGTCCAACACCCAAGTATTACCACTATAAGCCCTCATATTCACCACTTGTGCAGCAAAAACACTATGGGAGAAATCCATACCTACCATTGCCACATTGGCAGAGGTGCAAGAAGAAGATGCATTGGATAGTGGGCTATCTGTAGCATGAGATGTTAGTGCCAGAGAAGAATTGGATGCACCAAACAAAGCTAGAAGCTGTTGACATTGCTTAGGAGTGAATGTAGAAGACTAATGCATTGGAGAAGCACATTCTGATCTTGGACTGGAAGAAACTTGGTGTGCCATAATAGGTTTATTTTTGAACTTAAACCCTGGAGGAAACCCATGTAGCTTATAGCATTTGTCCACAGTGTGACCAATCTTACCACAATGAGAACATGTAGGTCTATCCTTGCCCTTCCCACTAGAATTAGCAAGATTGGAACCATGAGTGACGTGATCAGTGGACATCTTGGCAGCTAAAGCAGTAGAATCAACTTTAACCACAGATGCATTTGGGGTTGATATCTGGGTTTCTTCTTGAATTAATAAAGAATAAACCTTGCTAAGAGATGGAACAGGATCCATGAGCAACACTTGAGTTCTAACTTGGGAAAAAGAGTCATTCACCCCCATTAAGAACTTCATAACAGATTCTTTAACTTGCAATTTAGTAAGCCTTTTGTTGATATTACACACACACTTCCCACAAGTGCAAGAAGGAAACGGACTAAGGTTTTGTAATTGATACCAAAAGACTTTCAATTGAGTAAAAAAGTCTGTAATGTTCATCTCACCTTGATGTAATTCTGCAATTTCCTTTTGAAGATTGAATACCCTTGGTCCATTGGTTTGAGCAAAGCGATTCTTCAAGTCATTCTAGATTTCAAGAGCAGTATCTTCATAGATGATGCTTGCTTGAAGCTTTGGAGAGACTGAATTTGTTAACCAAGTTCCTACCATGTTGTCACATCTAATCCATGCTTGCATAGACTATGAGAGGGTTTGGATCCAGCTTATTAGTTCCACGTTTTGCTTTTGCATTTTGCTTCTTCTTTTTTTCTTCGTTTTTGCTGCGGGGGGACAAACACGCAGTGCGCGCACTATGCGCGTACTGTGCGAGCACTGTTTACGTACTTTTTTAGCAATTTTTTTATTAAAAATGGGTCCCGCAGCACTATTCACACATTTAAAAATTATTTTGCTACAGTGTTTTCAACAATAAGTTCTATCCAACAGACCCTATGGAAAAGAAATCAATGGTGATGAGAGAGTTAGGGTTCCATCAATAAATCCCAAGTTGTTCTTGGTGAGCAAAGCCTTTCTCACAGCTCGAGCCCAAGCCAAGTAGTTTTCTCCACCAATCAAAGGTTGTGTAACAAGCACTAAACTTGGACTCTCAGCATGATGCAAGAATAGGGGATCATCCATTGGTGATTCTTGCGAAGACGAAGATGGATTTTCTAGTATAGAACCATTAGTAGAGTTAGTAGTCATGGTTGTAGCAGCGGAAGTCATTGTTAACAGAGAAAGAAAATTTTCTCAGAAATAAAGTGTTTTCTCGAGAAATTGACTAAGGAATTGAATGATTGAAAGAAGAAGCAAAACCCTAAGATTTAGGAATTTTCTCTGATACCATATCAAAAACAGAATGAAGAAATTTATGTATGTATTAATTAGTAAAATCAAGATTACATTCTTTTATATACAACACAAAGCAAGCCTAACTAACTAAAATACAACTAACAGATTGAAAAAATCTCACACATGAGTATGAAACAGTAACTAACACTCCCACATGTAATCACTTAAAAAGTAAATAATCACTAAGTTATAGGTCATATTTACACTATAAACAGAAGCTAATGTCGTTTATGCAGCTGTTACTCAGTGATTGTTGATTCTGAACCAGCTTCACCTATTGCTCTTGCTTCTTCCCTGTGTTCAACCTTCTAATAGTAACAAAGAGAAAATAAAACCAACAAAAATAAAACTAGAAAGAAATGGCATGTCGGATTTGAATGAGGACGTACTAGTTTAAATAGCTAGGGGAGGAAGGTTCTAAATAAATAATAAAAAACAATGAGAGAAGTCAAAGTGATTCGGTGCCGTGCTCAGTCTACACCATGGCGATGTGTCCACGGTCCACCCTCGTTAAAAAAAAAAAGAGTTGTTGTTGAGAAATTTTTTTTCTCTTTATGTGTGTGTATATATATATATATATATATATATATATTATTGTTTCTCTTTTTTTTTTAATCTACAACACTACTCACATATAAGCTTACATCCATTCTCTTCTCTGAGGCTATGTTTGGTTGGAAATGGAATAAAGAAGATAGAAAAGAAAATAGAGAAAATATCATTTGGTGTCATTTGGCAAGGAGACAAAGCTTTGGCAAGGAGAAAATATCATGTGGGTCCTTGGCTCTGATCACGCACTTCGGCGCTTGGAAAGCTTTGGATATAGGATTGTAGCCGAGGATTAGGTGAGCTGCTCAGAGTTGGTTCTCTGTGTGCACAAACACTTTAGCCTGCAGTATTCTGTCCAATCTTGCAAAATCAACAAGATGGGGATGGCGATCTACTGCGTGTGGGTCTGCAAAATCGTTGAGAAGAAAAATAAGGGTGTAGGTATGGTGGAAAAACTAAGAAAATAGATGAGCCAAGGAGAAAGAAACACGAGAAAAAGAGAGAAGAAAGAAAAATAATGAAAGATGGATTCCGGGAGAACTTATTTTAAAAACGACAAAGTCACCTCAGCCTAGTTCTTGATAAAAGTAAGGGCGCGTGTGGATTGCAAAAGGTTGTCAGATACGTTGTATGAGTGTTGTAGTGTGTAAGAGAGTTTGAATTGTTAGTTTTTATATCAGTGGGAGTCATAAAGCGGGAAACTTTCTGCCTATGTCCCAATGCCATCCTTAACCATTGGTTGCGTGTTATGTTGCTAAGCGTGGGGGACAGAGAGACGTCAGAATTTAATTTGGGGACGCTCCGCACGCCGAAACGTCAGGAATGTGCAATGGGCAGTTCAAAAGTCATCATCCCTGTCAGCAAAGATGTGTGGTGTACACAAGTTAACGATGACCAATATCGAGATCCTTCTTTCCTCTTGAAGTATTAAAATTGAGAATCTCGAGGGGCTATTGTAGGGTCATTGGGCCTAGGAACGTGTGTGGGGTTGGCCCAAGAGTATTTTTTGGGCTAAGGTCCAATCCGAGGACACTGAATGGTCCAAGGATGTAAGAATGTCAATTCATAAAGCAATACTAATAAGTAAAGAGGTGATACCTGAACAAGTTTGTTCAAGAATATAGTCCAAGGAAGATTATGTCCTCGGCTATGTAAAGCCGAGGTAGAAGAAGGGCTGGTTAAACATCCACAGGAAATATGCTAGAATATCCTATAGGTAAGGGTAAACATGGTAAATGTAGAAGATAAGAAGAAGGGCGGTAGAATATCTAAGATAAAGCTGTTACCACTGCTCCCGCATTGAATGCTCTGCAACAACTATTCTGGCTGCATTAATGGAGAAGTGAGACATGAGCGTCAGAGTTTAGCCTAGCTCCTGTCTCTAAAGACTTCAGGGGAGGTGGATGTGACAAGTATTTAAACTAGTAATCTAACCCTTACGTGGAGCATAAAGAGGGGAAGAAGGAGAGGATATGAAAGGAAGAAGGGACCTTCAGGAGAGGAGATTGAAAGAAACATGGAAAAAGCACTGTACACCTCACTATCCATTGCTGTAATTTATCTTGGGAAGAGATAATATAAGTCATCCTCGGCTTGTGTCCGATGAGAAGATTCTTTCATACAAACAGTTCCTTATATGTACCATTGTAATTAGACCCATCATTTTATTATCTAACATTACTAAAACCTAGATTTTAAGCCTACTTTCTATAAATTTCATTGTAAAAGGTCTTTTCAAGCCCATTCCCTTCTCACTGTGGGTTCAGGCTCAAATTGTGTCCTTACACATATAAATGCTCAATTCAATTTTTATTTATATAAAACTTAAAGATATTTCAATTACTAAATAATATATGAATATCTAAACAAAACTTATGGTTTTAAAAAATAAATTAAATTAAGAAATTTCTCTAAAACTTCATAAAATTGCATCTTGGTCCTAGAGGTCTCATAAAAAATTATTTTTGGTTCAAACTCTGCTTACATGGAAGAAATATTTTTTAGTTTGGTGATAAGCTTAAACTTTAGCTCTTGTTCAAAATAAAGAATTGTGAAATTTTGATACTCAACTCAACGCATTTTGTTTTCAGCCCTATTTTGTTTGAGTCGCTTTTGCTATACATGAAGGAGGCAAGCTTTTCTTCATTGGGCCACAGTTTCCCACTAGTTCTTTATTTATTTACTTTTGATATATACGATAGGTTTGAACCTATGATTTCGATTTCACTAATAATTCATTTTTATTATTGAACTAAGATCTTAATCAACTAAGTTAACTAAGATGCACACCATTTATTGATTTCTAGTTTTTTATTTTTAGCTAGCGCTAAATTACATAAAAGTTTTTTACTATGGAAATTATTTTTAGCTATTAGATCATTTTTGTTAGAAATTGTTTTGTACTTATACACGTCTGTCTCTTGAGAGTTAATTATACATTTGAATTGGGGATTTGGGGTTAGTGGGTTTGCTCACATTCTTCCATTTCGCAAAACTGACGAAAAAAGAGGTAATCTCAGCACGTAGATTTGGGGCTTCTATACAAATCTATCCAAGTCCACGTAGCTTATTTTGTGAGCCCCAAACGTAAAATTGTATCCAGTGGCCCAAAACACTCGCCTATAAGAACTAGGTTCCCAGACAGGCCAGGAGAAAGAAAAAGCAATGTTTTGAATTTAGTTTAGTTCCCGCTGTTCTAGCTGGAATATTCTATTTCGTACTTAAGCCGGTGCACTAATCCCATGTTCCATTTTGGTCTAAATTTTGGTTTGTTTCGAACTGTTCTGGTGCTCCGGAAAAATTCCGGTTATTCTAGTCTCTAAATTCTGGATTATTCCGGGATATTCTAGATTGTATTGGATTTTTAAAAAATATTAAAGCTCAAAATTCATCATTTGATTCATTTTATTTCTATATCATATTTTAAATTTTGCTTTCGTTAATTGGATATAATGAAACATAAAGTTATATATATAAAATGATTTATAGGTGTGTGTGTGGTATAATCCCAAAACAGTGCATCAAAACACACTGATATCGAAATATTCAGTTTCAATTATCAATTCAGAAAGAAATTCAAAACTTTCAGAAAAAAGCTTGAATCAACAGCTTTTTTATTTTTAAATGAATTCAATATTATTCATAAACTTAAGCAAGTTTTGTTGTAAAAATAAAATAAACGCATGACTTGTACCAAGACGATGAGAAATATAAAGACCAATGATTCACCACAAAAAGAGAAAAAAATTTGAGACCAATTGGAAATTTGGAGTTAAATTACCTTGTTCACTATTCAATCAAACAGAGCATTACAAAGTATAGCGGATCATTAACTCAATAGAGACCGTATGAACATAATTTTTACATATTATATCCCAAGCACCAGTCATTTAACTAACCATCAAAAACAAAGAATGAGTTTTTTCTGTTTTAACTTTTATGAAAGAACATGCTTTTCTGCAGAAGAAGCTTAGTGACTGGAAGCCTACATAATAGTATATTGGAGGCTTAGACAAGGCCATCGATATTTTTCAAACATATAAGTTGGTTAGTGTCTTGGCTGCCGGTAATGCAGATGCAGTTGTCACTAACAACCATATGCGAGGTCAGAACTAAGTTAAGTTCCATTTTGAATGATTGATTATCTATTCAAATCATCTCTTCTTGTATATTGTTCTTTTACTGTACTAGTAGATGGTTTATCTTTTCTAGTATTAATATTTATCCCCAAAAATTCTGTACTCTTTTCTGTAAACAAAAAATGTGAGATAATTGAAATTTTAATTTTCATAGGTTCGGACTTTTAAGGAAGCAAAAGTTATCTTGTAAATGAGGTTAAAGATATAAGGGTATTATAGGGACAATACAAATGTTTTAAATTTCTTTTATATATATCATCTACTTGGTTTTTTTTTTTTTTTTTTTTTTTTTGCCTTTTGAAGTGCTTTTGATGCTTACTATTGGGTATGGACAAAATATTTTGTTTGAAAATTTTCAAACGGTTGAGTTGTTTTTTTAGGTAAATTAAATTAGTTAATTAAGCTTAATTTTTTTTAATTCATATATTTGCTATTGGAATTTTGTTGATAAGTTAATTTTTCTAGATTTGTACATTTTGTTTTAAATTTTAGATATATAAATTTTTATTAGCCTTTAAAAGGAGGTGCTATCCCCATCTAGGCATCTAGCTAGTTAAAGGCCAAGCTAAGGATTCATCAATATAAGCGTATTATGTATATTCTCTTTCTTTGTAAGGTTATGTGGATTGTGGGCCAGAATATAAAAGTGAAGAAAATGTTTATACTTGTTATTACTGTTACGTAGGTGATGATCTTTTATTATTTTTCTCTTTTTGTTGACTTGCAGGTAAATTTGTATATAAAGTTTTACTATTGTTGATTAAAAAGCTTTTCATTTCTTGTACCTTTCCTTTATAATGGAAACACTAGTTTTTTTTTTTCTTTTTCCTTGAGAGAAAATTTCAACCTATGGTGTCCGCTCATGATAATAGCTCTTTATCATCAGCCTAAGATACTAATTGGTTTTTAGTGTAGGCTGGAATTGTATTCCAGATCTCTTATTCAACCATCAGAGAGTTTACCAGTTAAGCCAACTGAAACCTACAATGAAACTAAAATAGATGTTCAGAATATAAGATATTCAATCAGTCGAACTATGATATTAATAAACCAATAAAGATATACTCATCATTTATTCATTTCTTCAGTAGAGCATATATAGTTTCCCACCATTTATTTATTTCTTGTTCATTTTCGCCATTTACTATAGATACATGTTATCTTTTTTTTTTTTTTTTTTTGAGAAAATAGATCATGTTATCTTAATTATCAATTTTGGCACTTAATTTTTCTAACTGTTACTCAAAATTTTGGCTTGATTGGAATTTGTCAGCTTTTGTATTATTTTTGTTAAAAATTGTTGGCTCAATTGTATATTTGGTTCTTAACTTTTGAATTTTGTTTCAAAATCATTATTATACTTAAAAATGTTTCAAAAAGATCTTTAACAACATCTGATAGACATAAAATACTAAAATGTAATTATAGAAATAAGAATTCATTAAATTGAAACTACTTCAATGATGTGAAGCCCTTGACGTGGTATAGGTTTTATTTACCATGTTATTTACTATAATTAGTATCCCATGTGAGATTTGACTTTCTAACAAACCACAAAGGAGTAATTAGAGCAACTGCAATAGTAAGTGTAAAATTTGTCTATTTTGTAAAAATAAAAAACACACACTTTCTATTTTACGTACTTATTTTTACAAAACATCCACAACAGTCTATTTATTCCAAACATTTATTTAATAAAATATTCATTTTTTTTATACTATCATCTCTCTCACAGACCTAACATAACCTATCCAGCCACGATCATCAACCCACCTAGCCATCATTATCAAGCAACCAGCCTCTACCATCAACCCACTCAACCACCATCATCAAGCAACTAGCCTCTATCATCAACCCACCCAAATACTCATTCAACCTAGCTACCACCAATGAAATCCAAATACCCATTCAACCCAGACACCATCAATGAAATCCAAATATCCATTCAACCCAACCACTATGCAACAAGATTGATGCCTCTCACTGTCCGGCCATGAAAGCTCTGATGCGTCAAAGCCCACAATGGTGTGTCAACATTGCACGAAGCTCATGAAGCTCTGATCGACTCCTTCAACATCGCACCCAAGGTGCGTCAAAGCCCACAATGCATAACCCCCAATGATCTGTGGATCCGGCCATGGAAGAGGAAGATTATGAGATGAGAGAAAGAGAGAGCTGGGAGGGTTGATGCGGAGAGAGAAAAAAAATGAGAAAAAGAGAGAGTGAGGTGAGAGTTAGAGTTAGAGGGATCAGTGAGAAGGAGAGAGAGAAAAAAAATACTAAAATATTAAATGCAAAACTATAGTAATTATGCATATATGCACGGTTATTATAATATTTTTGTATATATCCACAATTTTGCAAGTACTAATGTGGGTGTTTTTTTTTGTTGTTAAAATGTGTAAATTAACCTCTTTTTTTGTATTTTACACAATTTTACAACCTCTAATGCGGTTGCTCTTAGTTTAGGTTTGTGAAAAATATTTGAAGTCAGTAGAAGATTATACCATTCTCGTTAATTTGTCATGTTTGAAGTGTGAAAAGACCCTTTTTCAAAACTCTTTTTCTCAATTCTCATATCCATGGCCAATTCCCCGCCCCACCAAATTCCCACACAAGGTCTGAGATCTTTGACAATGGGTTTGTATTTTGTAAATTTTTTTTAATAACTATTATTGTAATTTGTTTTAGAATAAAATTGTGTTGCTTAATTTTTTTTTTCTTTCTTTTTTTATACCACATAAGGAAAATTAGAGACAACAAGAGCATACTAAGCTCCAAATAGTCAACAAAATACGTGGAGGCTTGATTGACCGACATAGTCGTATGATATCTTCCAAGAGTATTCATTCCTTCTAGCTCAACTATTGCTCAACTTATAAAATCTAATGTGGCAAAATTTTACTTATGTAAATGTATTTTTTACCCCTTTTTTAAGGTATGTTAAAGTTTTAATTGGTGTAAAACTTTATGCCACTTGTTACACTAAAAATTGATTAATATTTTAACCTAATAATAAGAGCAATCATCATGGAATAGACTCCATAAATTAAAATTCTAGTGTTTCTTAAAATAAAAATAAAAATAAAAAGTTTAGGCCCTTCTTAAGATTTCAAAAGATGAGACCAATAATTTAGCTTGCAAAGTGGATCAACGTTGAGTATGACATGAATGTTATCTCTTTTTAACTAGGTTTGGATTTTTTTCCCCCTTTTTTTGAGAGCTCAAATTGGAAAAACTAAATTGCAAAAATTGTAAGTACCCCTTTTGCTTTGGATAATGGGACTTCAACCAGAATAATGGTGGTCCTTGCGCCCCAATGCCTCCTCCCCTCTTGTCCTTTTTGGAAAATATATATTTAGAGATTACCTTGCCTAAGCGAAATTAGTGTAAAGAAGGCAAATCACATTAGATAAAAGAAAGATGGCTCCATTGGACAAGGCAAACATGTCCAAATGATAACTTTATTGTCCTTTGTTAGGGGAAAAATTGAAATTAATTCTAGATTATATAAAAGAGGAATTAGATCTGCATCAATTATGATTTCTGATTGGAGATTAGAAAAACAACTGAAAGCAATTCCCCCAAAAAAGATGATGAAAAAAGTGAGTCTCCATGTTGGGGCTTTTAAAACAAATCCATATATATGGTGTGAGCCCAAAACGGAAGATTTAGTTTTGGAGGCCCATATCAATTTCTCCTTATGAAAACTTCCTAAACTGGTCAACAGAAAGAAAAAAAAGATCCAAACTCTTACTCATATTTCGTAACTAAAAGTTTCGGAGGAGAAAGAAAAACAGAACATTACTTGTAAGTTGTACTGAAAATCAGAAAACCAAACAGTTCAAATTTTCATAACCCCTCAACAATGATACAATATATATATATACACACACACATATAAAGCAAACCTCACACCACAGACTATATACTGATATACACCACGCACTTCAAACAAACCAACAAAAACAGAGTAGTGAACACTCTGTTTGAACTAATTTATATTGGAAACCAAGTTAAGAAAAACCTACATGGTAGGTATTGTCTTGGAGGGTCAGACAGGGTTGAAATTCACAGCGATCATTTGGATATTGTCTTGGCTGCTGCTGTTGGTAACGCCATCACTGCCAGCAAGGTTACCGCCAGGAAGAATTTGGGCGTTAGTAGCAGTGTAGTTAGTTAACAACCTGCGAAGTGTGAGAATGAGTGTGATGATGAAGATGACCCGTTTGGGGGAGTAGAGGTAGAGGACGATTGGATGGAAGGAAGTTGAGCCATAGAATTTGAAGACATTGGGGTCTCAATATTGGGGTTATAGAAAGGAGATAATGGGTATCCTTGTGAGAAAGAAAAAATTATTGCGTTTGTTTAATAAATTTTCTTGATTGTGACATTCTTTAAGAACTCGTTGCTTTTTTGACCTGAGTTAAGAACTCGCTTTGTGACATTCTTTAAGAATGATTGTTTAATGGCTCGTTAGAAAGCTTTGTGACATTCTTCGAATTGCGTTCCTAGAATTGCGTTTGTGGAGGCTTTGTGACATTTAAAAATTATTGTTTAATGGCTAAAGATTGTTTAATAGCTCGTTAGAAAGCTTTTAAGAATTATTGTTTAATAGCTCGTTAGAAAGCTTTGTGATTCTGACCTGAGTTGCCAGGTAAGAAAGTTGCATTGAATTAATTAATTCAATTTTCTTGAAACCTTTTGAGTTGATGGATTTGCGTTCGAGATAGGTTAATATTTGAAATTACTACATGTTACAATCATATATTAATAATTGACCCTTACTATTTCTATGTTACAATCATATATTAACAATTGACCCTTACTATTTCTATCTTAGGTAGGACTTAATCATTTCGTTAACTAGGTAATTTACAAGTAAATGTGAAAACTATAACATTTATTTATGATGATTGTTCTTTCTCATCAAACCATGACTACAAATACATATTTACATATATTCTTTTGTATGCTCATATATCTAGTGCCGGTTCCAGGAATTTTTTTCAAGGGTGTCCTCAACAAGCATAAATTACACAATCTAATAAAAAGAAAAATTTGTATATTAACAACAACAAAATAAAAAAAACACACAAATACATAAAATTTACAATTGTTTTCTACAAGTTTTCATATTTTGAAATCGTTGCATGATAGTCTCATTATCAATGCTACAAGTTACGTCTCTTTCAATATACACAATTAAGCAGTCATTCATCCACTAATCTCCCATTCGATTACGCAGTTCATTCTTTATATATTTCATTGTTGAAAAACTTCTTTCTACTGTTACAGTAGCAACAGGAAGGGTCAAAACTAACTTCACAAGCAAATAGACTAATGGATAAGTCTCATGCTTCCCTGTGTTCACCAACTTTTTAGCAAATTCACTAACTCCTTGAAGTTCTAAAAATAAGTCATTGTTGCGCATATCAAAAATGTAATTCTGAAGTTGAGAATCAAGTGCTAAGATATCTGTCCCAAGAAAATCAGATGGATAGAACTTTGCTAGACGTATCAACTTTTACTTATCAAATGCCACAAATGAATCACTTGGGTTCAAGCAAGCCATACAAAGTAGCAAATCGGTATTCGCCTCTAAAAAACGGTTGTTAAGCTCTTGAAGTTGCATATCTATGACTGTGTAAAATAGCTCAACATGATAATGATGTAAATTTATATTTTGTTGGGTGTTGCGTCGCGGCCTCCCACAAACTACAAATATTTCATCCATGTTTAAGATAGAAATATCATGTGTGGTACAAAATGAAGACACTTCAGTCAATAAAGATATTCATTCATTATCTCTCATCACTTGCAATCGTTACTTAAACACTTTAACAAGATCCATAGCATTTACTATATCTCGATTTTTTTTGGCAATGCTGACAACTCATTTGTGATCCCTAAAATGTTTTTCATCAAGTATAGAGCAAAAACAAATTCAAAAGATAAAATTGACCTTATAATAGATCAAGCTTCAACTTTTTGGTCGTAAAGGTCATCTTCTTCAATAATCTCAAATACATCAACAACAATAGAGAACATCAAAATCAAGTTGAGAATAGTCCTATAATATGATCCCTAACGTGTGTCACTAGGACGTTTAAGATTTGTCTCTTGATTCAAACCTTGCCCACTTCTACGTACACCATTCTCTAAATCTTCTTTAATTTTGGCAAAATTGTGCATCTCGAAGAGCATTTCATCTCTTACAAGAGCCTCCAACTACAGTTATTAAATTACTAACCACATAAAAAAATTCAGCAATGTTAATGTGATTTTTAGCAACGGCAACAAGTGTCAATTGAAGTTGATGAGCAAAACAATGGACATAAAATGCTGATTTATTCTCTTTCAAAGTTAAATTTTTGAGACTAGCCTTGATATCACCTTCCATATTACTAGCCTTGTCATAACCTTGCCCGCGTAGTTTCGATAAATTCAAATTCTGTTCACAAAGTAAACATTCAATAGCATATTTGAGTGACAAAGCGGTGGTATTTGCTACATGTACAATACCAAGGAACCGTTCTATAATAATTCTTTTTTTGTTCACATAATAAAGAACGAGGGTCATTTACTTTTTCACTGAGATATCACGTGACTCATCAACTAATATTGAAAATAACACATTGTCAAGATCCTTGATGATGGCTTTAGATGTTTCACGTGCAATTACTTTCACAATGTCTTTTTGAATATCATGGTGGGTAAGCTTGCAATTTTTTAGAGCTTTTTGCAACACTTCATTTATAGATTCATTGTAATCCCCTAAAAATTTTAGAAGCTCAAGGAAATTTCATTTATCACTTGAACCTTGAGATTTATCGTGACCACGAAATGCTAATTCTCGGCATAAAAGGAATCTTATGCAATCAACTATTGCATTTGATTGAACCCAATATTCAATTTTATCTTGATTTGATTGCTTAACTAAAACACTTTAAATGTATTGCTTTTCCTTCATTAGATCTTCACTCTTCTTAACAGCTTGGTTATGAGCACTATTAACTCCCCCAACATGGGAATTTAACTTCTCTTTCTGATTCCAAAGTTTGAATCCCTTCGCTACAAAAGTCTCACCTCCTCCTTGCTTACCAACATCTTACCCAAATAGGTAGCAATATAAACAATATATTGCATCCTTGTCTATACTATATACCAACTACTTTCTATTTACATACCATTCGGATCTAAATCGACAGGGATTTCCAGAAAAATCTATTAAAGGGTAATCATGGTCTTGGAAAACAGGTTGACAAGGGTCTTTTTATAAATAATATCTTCTTATTTTATCATGATTATTAGGATGATAAGATGATATCTTTTCTCGTAGCTTAGGATCTGAAGGAAGATTTTCTAAGTTAAAGTCAACACAAATTCGCTTAAAAGATGAAGATGAATCTTGCACAGGAGATGAATCTTGGGTACGTAATTTTCTTATAAAATATTTGTCCATAATTCTAGCAAAAGAATAAACAATAAACTATAGGTTCATTTAAATATTAATAAAATTATTAATTATTGTTGTTTAGTTGTTTTATTAATTTGTTTGTCTTTTATAAACTATAATTTGTTATATTGTTGTTTCATTAATTATAAAATTATTAATTGTTATTTAGCCTAACATAATTTAATTTATTTGTCTTTTATAATGTATTGGTTAATTAAATTATTAATTATTTTTTATTAGTTGCTTCCCCTAATTAATTATTGGTTAATTAAATTATTGTTTATTAGTTGCACTAGCACACACCCCATGTGCATTTACTTCCCCCAATTCAAATATCCCACCCTAGCCTCATGCCCCCATTTACCCCCCACTCAACAGACAAGCCCCATGGCCCCCAATCACAAGAGCCAATCAAATAAATTTATAATCACAAATCACAATACACTGAATATACTAAAAGACAATTAATTGTATCTCACCAACACCAACACCAACACAAACGGATAAAGCCAAAAAGAAGGGCAAATATTAATTAAGTGATAAAGTAAAGCTAAGCAATCAAATAAAGTCTCAAAGAGAGAGAGAGAGAGAGAGAGAGAGAGACTCTCATTTGCTTCCTTTCAATCTTCAGATAAAAAAAGAGAGACAGAGAGTCTAAGAGAGAAACCCATGCCCATTAACCCATTAACCCGTATATGTAAGAGACTAAAGAGAGAAAAAGATGAAATACCTTGAGGCTGAGGGAGTAAGGAGGCCTAAGGTTGAGGGGCGGCGCCGTGGGGCAGCACGTTGAGGCAAGGAAGACCGATCTCCGATCCAATCAAACTGATCTTCGATTCGATCGAACCGATCTACAATCTCCTATGCCCAATGTGTTCTGGTTTTGGAGCTCGAGTTTGAGGCCTAATGTGATGACTGATGTGCTCTGTTGCAGCATTGCTTGAGGCAGAGGCGCCTTCCATTGGTTGTTGTCGTTGATGTGCTCTATTTTGGTTTTGCTTTACTTGATGAATCTGTTGTGGTTTCTTTAGGTTAGGTTGTAATCGCATATATTGGGTTTGGTTTTTTTTTTTTTTTTAGAATCTGTGGGTTTGCTACCATGTCGGGTTTGCTTTAACTTGTTTTTTTTTCTTCTTTAGATTAGGTTTGTAATCTGTTGTTTAGGTTTGATGTTGGGCTTTTCTTCCCTGGTGGGCTTGCTCTGTTACAATTTTTTTTTTCATATTTTAGTTCAAAATTTTTTTTGGGCTTTTTTTTTTTTTTTTGCTTGAAAGTAGAACAAATAATTGTTTTTTTGAGGGTGTTCCTAATTTGTTTTAAGGGTAAACAAATAATTTTTTTTAATTATTATATATATATATATATTTTTTTTTCAAGTCAGGGTGTTCTTGAAAACACCTTGGACTGAACATGGTGCCGCCACTGCATATATCTATTACATATCATGCATAATATTTTTAACATTTTACCAACATTTTGATGCCATCTTCAAGGGATTCATTCATGTAATAACTTGCTATGTATGGGACAGAGAGATTGCATATCCTCTAAAGAATAGTCAAATATTCGAAAAAGTTTAAATACTTTCGTTTGTAAAAAAAAAAAAAAAAAAAAAATCATATAAAAAAAAAGTTTGTCCTTTGGGAGGTTTATGTTATTTAACGGGTATAATGATGGTACTTTCTTTGTACCAAACATTGAAGCCAAAAGCAAAAAACTCAGTACTCCTTTCCTTATATTAGCTTCGTGAATATTTGGATCAACCACTCCCTTTTGTAAAATAAACTTGTTGGCTATTGCGGTGTTGTCAAAATTGCCAAAGTCCTATGGGAAAAAAACACCTTCCAAGGGTTGCCAATTTCCTGGAAATAACTGTGGTCAAAACAATTTGTGCCTTCCCAATACAATAAAAGCCATGAATAAAAAAGAAAGGAAAATGTTTATACTTTATATTACACATACGAGTAGGTGATTTTCAATACTTTTCTCTTCTGTTGACTTGGATAGTTGTAGGTAAAGATATAATTTCTTAGTACTACGGAAATAAATATATATTAAAAAGCTTTTCATTTCTTGTTTAGATGAATTATGATATTAACCAACCAATATATAAATATATATACACACACATAAGATAAAAGTGGATTCATCATTTTCGTATATTCTTCTTCTCTATTTACTTTTCTTCATTTTCATAAATATCATTGGGTGATCTTCCTAAATTTTAATTAGTATATAAATATTGTCTAGCTTACTCTGAATATGTGCAAAAAATAATATTTAAAAAATTTATATAAAAATTCTTCTAGCAATTTTTTTTCATTGGATTAACTCCATTTTTTTGGGCTCAAATTTTTGATGCCCAAATATTATATTCTTTAATATATATAATAAAGAAATAAAATCAAAATTTTGGGGCCGTGAATCCGCTACTAAGCCTTTCTCTTATATCATTCTAATAAAACAAACAAAACAGAGGAAAAATTAGGTTTCTTTTATCTACCTTTCATATATATGATTCCTTTCTTGATAAAAAAGAAAAGAAAAAGTAAGAGATTAAATTTGAAAGTTTGGAAGGGGAGGGGATAAGAGGGGGAGGGACTGAGGGATAGGAAATAAATATTAGTGTAAATATCCCTCTCCTTTGTTTAGGTGCCTCCTAAAGACCCTATTTTTTTTTTGTTAGGTTGTAAAGTGAAAATGAGGGGAGATGATAATTAATAAGAAAAGGGCAAATGTGCAATTTTTTAATATTAAATTCTATACTTGAAAATGTTAAAGAGAAAATGGAAAATACATTAAATTTTATTAAAATAAAACATGTTCTTTGAAAATCCCTCAAATTGGGGGAATTAAAAAAAAAGAAGAAGAAGTGGGTTTTGGAGGTGATAACTTTCTTCAAATCCCCCTAAAAAATTCTATTTCTCCTTAAAAAAATTCTGAATAGAGGAATTCAATTTTTGTCCTTATCTCATCTCTAATTATTCAATTTGGTTTAGTAAATCAGTGATATTGTGTCATTGATTGTAAAAATACAACCTAATCGATGACCTTCAAATTAATGGGAATTCTCCAGTGTTGTTAATTTGAGAGAATTTGGTTACACAACCATAGCCACATAAACGGATGGTTTTTTCCTCTCTCTCTCTCTCAATTAATCCTCTCTTGAGATGGCTTATAATGTCCTTTTTATATTGAACAAGTAGGGCTTGAATTGGGCATGAAACTAACAAGTTATTGGGCTTTTTGTGTTGCTAATTTCCGTAATCTCGATATATCGAGATGAAGTTAAGGAAATAGACACTTCATTCAAGACTCGATCAATCGAGTGGAATCTAGGCTAGAGTCAGGTGGAGTCAAGGTCACTAAAACTTCACTTTTCTTGAGCTATTCTTGAGTTTGTGGTTTCAACTTGGTCTTCAATCTCCATTTTAAGACACATCAAAACTCACAATTCGGCACAATTTGACTACACTTAAACATATAGACCTAGCATATATATATATATATATATATATATATATATATATATGTATGTATGTATGTATGTATGTATGTATGTATGTATGTATGTATGTATTAATAGGCCAAACATAGAGAAAGTTCAATTAGAACTTAAAATTAGAATACAATTTTGCATTAAGTGTCTAAATTTATGTGGGGACTACACTATAATTATCCACTTAAGTTTGTGTCATGTGTTTAGTTAATTTTTTAATCTTTGTGCCAAGTGAGTTAATGCATGCAAAATACTAAGAATCTAATATTAATGAATTATAATTTTTTTTTTAAATCCAATCACATATACTCAATAAAAATCATTACATACAAAAATTACCACACGTTCTATCATATTAAAAATTGGAAAAAAATTATCATAAGTAGTATTAAATTTAAGTAAGAATTTTAATATGTAATTGACTTTAAAAAAAATAGTTTGACTAATTATTTATATTTTTATGATAAAAATTGTGTCTAATTTTAAATATATCTATACGTATGCACTAATGCATGTGTCACATGCTATTTTTTTTAATAATTTAACTAATTATTTATATTTTTATAATAAAAATTGTGTTTAATTTTAAATGCATGCATACGTTTGCATGGGTTACATGCCAGTATCATTCTAATAATCCAAACAAAAAAATAATGAAAAATTAGGTTTATTTTCCTTTCCTTTCATATGATTCCTTCCTTATCCGATGAAAACTTTGTTCAGATACCCTGCAAGACTCTATCTTTGTTCTGTTGTAAAGTGGAAATGAGATGAGAGGATAATATATAAGAAAAAGGAAAATACAGTAAATTATATTAAATCCTTTACTTAAAAAAACATTAAAGAAAAAAAATCTTATTCTTAAAATACCCTCAAATTATTCCTCAACTTTAAAAAATTATGAATAAAGGAATTAAAATTTTCACCCTAATCTCCTTCCCTTTCCTTTCCACATCCAAACCCTAAACTTTGTTAAGAATTAGTCTCATATTAGACAACAGTCCCATAAAGACTTTCTTTCCATTTTACACTTTGCATAGAAGAAAAATGTCTATTGCATTATGGATGTGATATCCTTTCTTACTAATTCAATTTGGTTTAGTAAAGCAGTGATAGTGACGGTAGAAAAACCACGTCGTAGGCCCATCTTTTATTCATTTCTTCAGTAGGGCATAACTTCCCACCATCTTTTTTTTTTTTTTTAGTTGTTTATTTTTACCAGACATTAAAAATACTTAAAGAAGTATTTACTATGGATGTTATTTTAATTATCAATTTTGGCACCTACTTTTTCCAACTATTACTGAAAAAAGAAATGGTTTGATTGGAATTTGTCAGCTTTTGGATAATTTTTGTTAAAAATTGTTGGTTCAATTGTATATTTAGTTCCTAAGTTTTGATTTTTGTTTCAGAATCATGATTATAATTAAAAATGTTTCATTTAGCTTAATAATAGCCAAATAATTTAGTAATTGTATCAATTTAAATAATTATTTATCATTAAAAAATAACATTATTTTGCAAAATTTACCCCCCTAAATATTAGCTATAAATATTAAATTGATCCCAAAAGTTTTTTTATTATTTACTATTGCTCTTAAATTGGTATATGTTTACCATTATATGAAAAATATGGTTAGCAATATATAGAAAATAAAAATAAAAATCTATTTAACAATTTACTAATAAACGTATCCCGCCACACTTACCCTCTATTTTTTCAAAAATTGTCAAGTTGTCGCACTACATTTGCAACCAAACCCAAATCCACACCGTGCTTCCTAGAAGTACTGTTTATTGTAGGCACCATAGTAGCAGTGCCATAACTCTTTAGTTGCTTTTCTTTAATTTATCCAGTTTACCAAAAAAAAAAAAAAGAATAATTTTGAAAAAATATGAACTAAAGTGAAATTTAAAAATAAAAAATAAAAGTTGAAGATTGTTTGGTACGAGTGGGTTTGCCCACATTCCTCATCCAAATGACCCAAAACAAACCTACATGCTCCCGGATGAACCAAACCAAAAACAAATATACTAGTTGGGTTAAAAAAAATTGTGAGACGTGATAAATTTTGGGCTACTTATCTGCTCTTGTTTTTGGTTAGACCCAATACTTTGGAATGGATGCTATATTTATAGGCCACTGCTCACAACGTTTATGAATGACCAAAAGTCGAACGACAACCCGGTCCTTTTACAGAGAAAATTAATGAAAACCCAGTTCCAGATCATACAAAGGAACATTTAGGAAAACCATTTCTCAAGAAAGAAGATGGAAAAAAAAAAAAAAGTGACCAGACCCACGTTACCTTGGGGCTTCTTTATAGATTCATCCAAATCCACATCTTGATTTAATGAGCCCCAAACGGAAGGGTTGGATTTGGAGGCCCAAATCAATTTCCCCCTATGGAAACTTCCCAAACCGGCTAGCAGAAAGAAAAAGGCCCACATCCACACTATTTTTTTTTTTTGAGAAACAGATCCACACTATTAATAATAGTCTATTATTCATAAACTTCAACAGCAAGAGTAAAATCACTTAATTCATAGAGGATAACAAAAGTACAACAGATCCACACAACATAGATTATACAATTCCTTAAAAAAAAAACAAATAAGCAAGCAAAAGAGAAAATAAATCTGTATAAGTCATAACTCATAATCGCTGATTGGAAATTAGGAAAACAACTGACAAATGACAATCTTTTCGCACAAAAGAAGATGAAAAAAAAAATGGCCAGACCCATCTAGATTTGAAGCTTCTTTTTGGATTGATCCAAATCCACATCTTCATTTTGTGAACCCAAAAGAGAAGAGTTGAATTTGGAGGCCCAAGTCAATTTTCCCTATGAAAATTTCCAAAACGGTCCAACAAAGAGAAAAAGGCCCAAATCTACACTTCTATTCAAAAACCTCAAGTATCGGAGTAAAATTTTTATTCATAGAGGATTACAAAGTACAATAGATGATCCACACAAGACAACATAGATTCTGCAAAATGAAAAAGAGAATGAAAAAAAAAAGAAAAAAGCTGCATAATACCACAGACAATTCAAGCTACGAAATTCAAACAAAGTTAACAAACCAACAAAAAAACGAGCGTGGATCAGTGCACATTCCTCATATTGGAGCTCAGACAGGGTTGACATTCAGAGCTATCATTTGGATATTGTCTTGGCTGCTGCTGTTAACGTTACCTTCAGCTTGCGTTAGGGAAGCACTAACCATGTTGTTAGTTGAAAACTTGCGAAGTGCAAGAACAAGAGTGATGATGAGGATGGCTAGGCCAAGTATTTGAGCAGCAAGTTTAAGGTCCGAAAGCAACGACATTTGTTCCCTGCTGTAAACAAGAGAAAATTAATTCTATGAACTTTAGTAACCAACAAAAAGATAATTGTGAATAAAAGAATATGTAGCTACTGTCACCTGTTTGGAGAAGTCATAGGGGAGACCGCAGAGAATATGGAAAGGTCTGGAGTCTGCTAGCTTAGGGGGCTCAAAATCGGACTGGAGGGGAGCTTATTTTGGTTGAGTGTGGGATATGTCGTAGGTTAATGAGCTAATATAGCAAGTGCTACGTAGGTAAAGGTATTGAGGGTGGGATCGTTGTTGTGGACCTTGCGGTAAAGCTTTTGGTTTTTTGGGTGTGGGTCGTCGCCACTGTAGTGGAGATTCTTTTCTGTGCTTCCAGTGTCGGTCCTTTAATGTGGTAAGAGCTTTTGGGGTGGGTCATCGTCTGGAGATTATTTTATGGTTTGTGGGTCCTTTGATGTGGTGGAGTTTTTGGGGTGGTCGTCGTCTAAATATTATTTTATGTGTTTCCAGTGTGGGTCCTATGGTAGAGTTTTTGGGTTTTTGGTTTGCTAGCTGCCTTGATCTGGTAAGAGTTCTTGGGGTTAGAAACGGAAAAATGCTACGATCTGGTAAGAGCTTTTGGGGTGGGTCATCGTCTAGAGATTATTTTATGGTTTGTGGGTCCTTTGATGGGGTGGAGTTTTTGGGGTGGTCGTCGTCTAAATATTATTTTATGTGTTTCCAGTGTGGGTCCTAATGGTTGAGTTTTTGGGTTTTTGGTTTTGTTAGCTGCCTTGATTTGGTAACTGTTATTGGGGTTAGGAACGGAAAAATGCTATTATCACGTAATTTTGTTATAACTTGTCACATAGTGAGTTATAAATTGTAAATGTTTTAAAATGATAAAAGTATGGTGGTAGATTTATATGAGTTCACAATTTTATAACTTACAAATCGTCACGTGATAAATTGAGCTAAAGTTATGTAAAATTATATGGTGCTAGTATTGCTCATGGGAGCCGTGTAATCATCATTGATGTGGCAAACCTTTGTATTTTTGACGTGGGTCCCTTGATGTGGTTGAGATTTTGGAATGGAATTATGGCGGGCTAGAGTTTTTGGGATGAAATTGTTCGTCGTTGTTGTGGTAAAGCTTTTCAGTTTTTGGGATGGGATTGTTTGTTGTTGCTCGTGTGAGGTGTGTAATCATCATTGATGTGGTAAACTTTTGTATTTTTGACATGGGTCCCTTGATGTGGTTGAGATTTTGGGATGAAATTATGGTGTGCTAGAGTTTTTGGGATGGGATCGTTCGTGGTTGCTGTGGTAAAGCTTTTGGGTTTTTGGTGTGGGTCCCTTGATGTGGATTATATTTTAGGGGTGAAATTTTAGTGTCGTAGAGTATTTGGAGGTGGGACCATTTATTGTTGTTGTGGTAAAGCTTTTAGGTTTTTGGTGTGGGTCGTGGTTGGGATTTTAGGGGTGGAATTTTGGCATGGTAGAGTTTTTGGGGGTGGGATCAGTTGTGCCGTTGTTGTGGTAAAGCTTTTGTGTTTTTGGTGTGGGTCCCTTGATGTGGTAGAGTTTTTGGGGTGGATCATTTATTTATTATTATACATGAGAGACCATTGTTGTGGTAAGGCTTCTGAGTTTTTGAAGTAGGCTTACTTGATGTGGTAGATTTTTTGGAGAACAAAGTTTTTTTCCAAACTAGTTTGGAGAGAAATGCTACAAACTCATCATATATCTTTATATTGAGTGTGAATTTTGAAAATCTAACCGTTAGAATGCATGTTCTTATTACATTGTTAATGCTTACAAAATTTCAAAAAGATCAAAGATCAATTGCTATGTCATCAAATAAATGTTATAATTTCGAGTTTTTGTGATCTAAAGTTGTATATAAAAAATAAGTTAATTGATCAAATAGTAAATAATATCCAATTTGAACAAAATTTGATACGTATGTTAAGAATATAAGGGACATAAAATTCAACAGTTAGATTTTCAAAAGTCACAAAAATATATATATATATATATATATATATATATGAGAAGTTTGAAGAGTTTCTCTCCAAATTAGTTTGGAAAGAAACTTTGTTATTTTTTGAGGGTAGATCATTTATTTATTATTTCCCCAGAGGGATCATTTATTTTTGACGTGGGGCCCTTGATGTGGTTGAGATTTTGGGATGAAATTATGGTGTGCTAGAGTTTTTGGGATGGGATCGTTCGTGGTTGCTGTGGTAAAGCTTTTGGGTTTTTGGTGTGGGTCCCTTGATGTGGATTATATTTTGGGGGTGAAATTTTAGTGTAGTAGAGTATTTGTAGGTGGGACCGTTTATTGTTGTTGTCGTAAAGCTTTTAGGTTTTTGGTGTGGGTCCCTTTATGTGGTTGCGATTTTAGGGGAGGAATTTTAGTGTGGTAGAGTTTTTGGGGGTGGGATCGGTTGTGTCATTGTTGTGGTAAAGCTTTTGGGTTTTTGGTGTGGGTCCCTTGCTGTGGTAGAGTTTTTGGGGTGGATCATTTATTTATTATTATACATGAGAGATCATTGTTGTGGTAAGGCTTTTGAGTTTTTGAAGTGGGCTCACTTGATGTGGTAGATTTTTTGGGGGTAAATCATTTATTTATTATTGCCCCAGAGGGATCGTTGTTGTGGTAAGACTTTTGTGTTTTTGGTGTGGGTTACTTGATGTGGTAGAGATTTTGGGGTGGAATCGTCGTTGTGGTAAAGCTTTTGAAATTTTGGTGTGGATTGGTGTGGGTCCCTTGATGTGGTAGAGATCTTGGGTTGGAATCTTCGTTGTGGTAAGGATTTTTGGGTTTTTGGCGTGGGTCCCTTGATGTGGTAGGGTTTTTGGGGTGGGTCATTGTCTAGAGATTATTCTATGTGCTTCTGGTGTGGGCTCCATTGATGTGGTAGAGTTTTTGGGCATGGGTTGTCGTCTAGAGATTATTTTATGTGTTTCTAGTGGAATCCTGTGGTAGAGTTTTCGGGTTTTTGGTGTGGCTAGCTCCCTTAACTACTAAGAGTTTTGGGGGTGGGAACAAAAAAAATGCTAAGAACACATAATTTTACACAATTGTGTCACAACTTGCCACATGGTGACTTGTGAGTAATAAAGGTTTTGAAGTGGTAAAAGTATGGTGGTGGGTCCATATGGGTCTACGCTTTTTATATAACTCAACTCATTACGTGACAGGTTGAGCCAAAGTTGTGTAAAATTATATAATCCTAGCATTGCTCGTGGGAACCGTTTAATCACCATTGCTATGGTAAACCTTTGTATTTTTGGTGTGGTTGAGATTTTGGGATGGAATTTTGGTGTGGTAGAGTTTTTGGGGGTGGGATCATTCGTCATTGTTGTGGTAAAGCTTTTGGGGGTTTTTTGGTGTGGGTCCCTTGATGTGGTTGAGAATTTAGGGGTGATATTTTGGTGTGGTAGAGCTTTCGAGGTGGGATTGTTCGTTGTTGTTGTGATAAAGCTTGGGGTTTTTGTTGTGGGTCCCAAGTGTGGTAGAGTTTTTGGGGTGGATCAATTATTTATTATTATGCACAAGGGATCATTGTTGTTGTAAGACTTCTAAGTTTTTGGAGTGGGTTGCTTGATGTGGTCAAGTTTTTGGGGGTGGATCATTTATTTATTATTATACAAGAGGCATCTCTTTTTTTTTTGTTGGAAAATTGAAGATATATTAAACAACTAAGGAACCAAAACAAGACGGGAAAAAGTAACCGTCGAATATCCATTACAAAACAGCCCCAAATGTACAAGAGGGATCATTGTTGTGGTTAAGGCCTTTGAATTTTTGATGTGGGTCCCTTAATGTGGTAGAGATTTTGGGGTGAAATCTTCATTATGGACTTGTGGTAAAGCTTTTGGGTTTTTGGTATGGTTCCCTTGACATGGTAAAGTATTTGTGGGTAGGGGTGGCAAAATTAGACACGACCTGCGAACACACGACATGAAATTAGCAGGTTATGGGTTGAGACTTAATGGGTTCGTGTCATATTCGGGTTGACACAGCTGACCTGTTTAATAAATGGGTTGGGTTAGTGTTGAACACATAAAACCTGTTTGACCTATCTGACCCATTTAATTAAATGACATTTTACCAATATACCCTTCAAACTCTACGTATATAAATTTATTAGTTTTTATGGTTTATTTTCTTTGACATATTGTGATTGGTTATTTGTGATATTGGAATATGCCTTAGTTTTGAATGATTATTTGTGATATAGTTACTGGTTAGTTCTAAATTTTGTATTAAAAATATTTATTTGTTAGTTTTTTCATAATTTTTTTTTTCATTTTGATAAAATCTGATAAACAAGTCGACATGACTAACCCATTTAATAAATGGGTTGTGTTAGGGTTGAGGAATTTTGACCTGTTTAATAAATATGTCGAGTTAGTGTTGACCTATATAGTCGAATACTCATGAGTTGACACGACACGAACCCGACACGTGAACACAAATTGCTAACCCCTATTTGTGGGTGGGAAACGTGGATCATTGTTGTGGTAAGGCGTTTGAGTTTTTGGAGTATAGTTTTCATAACTTACATTGATGTGGTAGATTCCATTGTTGTGGACTTGTGGTAGGACCTCGATTGAGTTCGGTGTCTAATTGCATTGGATTCATTCAGATGATGACACTGGTTCAATAGTAGACATATGGCTTGATTCAAATGTGTCTAATATAATTGAACACTGAATCAAATTTTTAGCCATTGTGGCAAAGCTTTTAAATTTTTAGACTTGATTTCTCATACTATCTTTTTAATTAATATTTACAAAACATTTTATTTCACCAATCATAGTATGTCATTTGTTTTATTTTTTTTTATTATTATAAACTTTAACTATTTTATAAAATAAATAAAAAAGGTTAATGGAACATAAAATGTGGTACAGATAATTTTGATGCATTCCAAATCCTCTATCCCAAGTTTTTTGTGTCCCACACTATGCTTTACCAACCATTTTATGACACGTTTCTCTTTCTTTTTTCTTTTTTCAATCTTAATGCTTTTAATTTGTGTAACATTTCCAATATATATATATTTGAGAGAGTTTCAACCTATAACGTCCGCTCCTGATGATTGCTCTTTATCATTAGACTAAGACACCAATAAGTTTTTGGTATAGACGGAGATTGAACCCCAAATATTTTATACAACCATCAGAAACTTTACCAGTTGAGCTAACTAGAACCCACATACATTTCCCAAAATATTAGTTGGTAGAATGGTGTCTTTGTCAATGAGCCATTTTAAAAAAAATTTGATACTACTTTTATAGTAAATATAAAAAGCTATTAAAACATTTAGTTTCTATTTTTATTTTTGTATAAAAAGTTTCTAAAAGTATTTATTAAATGATTGCTTTTAGGTCAGCCTGTAAGAAAATATTTTTTTAACAATTAATTCACCATGAATGAAGATTTGTCAAGAATGAAAATTTATCAAAACCTTATGGATTCAACATGGAGGAACAAGGGCTAGAGTTGTAAAAAAGACGTGCTCAGCGGTGGCTCTAGGATTTTTTTTTCTAGGAGGTCAATAATGTCGGAGTTAGGAATTTATTGTGAGGAGAGTAAAAAATAAAATGATTAATTTTTTGTCCTGTATTAATAAATTTCATATGATTTAAAATAATCTAAAATAATATTATAAATACAATTTAGTGTACAATATAACTATAGTGTACAATAGTCTAAATTTGTTTTTAGTAGTTTAAAAATCTGTATGACAACAACCATTGGATGCATAAATAAATATAATTAAATAACTAATTTTACATTTTTGTCAAATTAATAATAATTTATTATATTTATATGTAATATCAATTAAATAAAAATATATGATAAAGAATAATAGTAACATATTTAGAGGTAGGACTGGTAGTAAATGTGAAACTAAGAAAAAAATGGAAACTAATATAAGTTTATGCTTTTAAAGTGTATGGCTTTTTAAGCATACATGTGATCATTTTCTTGGAATTGGCGCAAGCACTAAAAGATTTCTTGGATTTGAAAATCTGTAGAGCATTTATCAAACTATTTGATTAGACATTAAGAAAATATAGATAAGAGAAAGAAAGATAAAGAGAATAAGGAAAGAATCACCGTTGAAGATAACAATTTGTTGGCTGTACTAGTGGTGTAATTTTTTGCTTTTGTTTTGTTTTTTTGTTGCTAAAAGTGGTATAATTTTTGGCCGATGAAGAAGAATAGTGCAGGAAAAAAACAGTTTCATTTTGTCGTCAATAGCATATATAGTAGGCCAAAGTTTGGAGAAAAGGTTTATTTAATTATTGTGTTTAACGAAAGAGCAATTTTACGAGTAATGTTATTGATACAACATTTTCATAATAAAATCTAGGTGACAAAGTAACACTAAGATAATTATATTCAAGCTAATTTCAGTTGGGTTTAAATAAATTTAGGGTTATGATGTTCAAAAATTTTTTTAGAGGGGTCTAAACCAATATATATATAATTCTGGACCAGTTCAAGGGGTTCATTTGAACCCCTTAGGCTGGCTATAGTGCTGGCCATGCACGTGCAATAAAATGGTTGGTGGAAGATGATGTGGGACAAGGAACTTAGGAGTTAGGGCTAAAGATTTGTGTTCGGGGATTTGTATTCCTATCTTTTCCGTTGTGTGGGTCTGATGACGCGGTAGAATTTTTGGGTTTTGTTTGGAGCTGCGATGAGGTGGAGGTTCTAATATTTTCTTGGCTCATGTTAATGGGTACACTTAGGTTATTTGTTAATAAACCATTCTAGAAAAATTTTCATTTCCCATTAAAAACTTTCTTAAAGTAATTTCTTAAAAAATGCTTTTGAGCGTCAGTTAACTTTTCTCTATTTTCTTTGAGGAAAAAAATTATTTTTGAACTGTGTTTGTAGGCCAGCTGATACGATATGGTGCAGGATTGAATAAGTTTTGTTTGATTTTGAAGCAGGTAGAGGTCTACTTCTTACTTCTAAAAAGAGGATTTGTGGGTTTTGTGTGGGGCTGCTGATGCAGTATATGGCTCGGCAAAGAGAGTTGTGCGTTTCTTGGATTGTGTGGGGGTGGTGGTGTGAATGTGTGGGCTGTGAGCCCCGTTAAAGTCCAAATTGGGAGGTAGAAGTCAACTTTATTTTTATCTTTTAAAAAGATGAGAACAATTTTGAAATTAAATAAAAAAATAAGTGATTCTCATAATAATAATAATAATAATAATAATAATTTTATTCTCAATAACACTTTTTGATCTTGTTTTATTTGTCTATTTATGTTTTTTATGTTTTGAGAAAGAGACATAAAGGGGAGAAAAATACTTATTTACTCCTGTTTTTAATAAATATAGGTAACGATAAACGAAGTGAATCGCATATGATAAAGTGATATTTTTCAAACTACGCATAGTCAGGGTGCAAGTAAGCTTATTGTAATTACCCTAATAATTTAACTTGGAGGTGACAAAAAGAGCAACCTCACATTTGAAAATAGATTTCCAGGATCAAAAGCACAACTATATCTGATGCCCGACCTAACAAACCGCATATTAGTAATGCTCAAATAAGACTGATAAATCCAAACTAAAAAGCTCTAAAGTAAAACAAAATACGGTTAGCTCAAGTATTAAAAGAAAACCCAATTTATGCCAACAATATGAAACTAACAAGAATTAAAATGAAGAGTGCAGATTGAGAAGAATGGGAGCACCACAAGGAGGAAGCAGAGTTGTTGGTATGCAAGCCAATTTAAAATGTCTTGCAAATATAGGTCTCAAATTCATAATGCGTAATATACCGACACTGCAAAACATAAGCAAAAGTAAAATGCAAAACCCACAAGAAATTTAATGTTAGAAGAAAACCATGTTAGACAATCAGAAAGAGAGTTTTCTTTTCTTCTTCTTTTTTCGAAAGTTTAAAAGAGAACCCAAAGAGAGATGCTCACCAACTTTTTAGAAACATTTTGATCCACCATTGATTTCCAATACTAATTCTATCATTGTAATTTCAAAGTAATTAAATACATCAAGGTCAGGGATATGATTGTGAATAGAAATTTGTGAAGAAAACCAAAATCTGTAGTAAACTCAGCACCTCAAGTCCACAACACCAAGCCACCCTAAAATGAAATGTCCCACTGCCATCAAACTACAAAAATGGATTAGATGTCCACCTCATATTGTCCAAAAGTACAAAAGCTCTTAGCCAGCAAAATTCAACATCTTAAAACAAAGCAAAGCCACCTTGATTCTTGACTGGTCTTCACATGACAAAAGCAAAAGAAACTGGGGAACCAAACTACACTTGCCCATCAGCAACCAGATACGCAGACTACTAAAGGCTGCAGCTGTTTAAATTATTAAAACCTGTAATTAAATCAGTAACATATATTACCTCCAAATAGTATAATTTAGAGCTGAGAAAAAGGAAAAAAAAAAATCATTTAAGATAATATAACTCTCGCAGATAACCAATATAAAACAAATATAATAAAATAAAAAAACAAAACACAAAACACAAAAACAAAGAAACACAGCTAGAATGAAGAGCTGCAAGACAGAAAATTTGGCATCCAAAAACGATACAAATCCAAACATAAATATGTTAAGCTGCAAATATGATGCACATAAAACGTGTTTTCTGAAGATTTAAAGAATGGATTCTAAAAGGTAGAATGGCACCCGATTTAGCAACGAAAATGCTCGATGTGATGAGTGCAACTCCAACTATTTCTGCAAAGTTGTGATTTCTAACGTGAGGGTTGAGGAAAGAGTGATAAGAGAAATTCATTGAGCAATCTATATTTTTTTGATGAACATTTGAGCAATCTATATAAACGAATCTGAAGGAGGACAGCTTTGTTAAATGGAACGCGGATTGCGGACACGTATGCACAGGATCCGCTAGGATGTTGACACCTGTACATCTTGGTATCAATGACTTTGTTGACCACTTTGTTTAGTTTTGGACTTTTGCACTGCAGACTTATGCAAAAAAAAAAATTGAAGCTGTTACAGTAATTTTCTTGATATAGAAAATATTATTAAATAAAAAATTAGACCCAAAAAAAAAAAAAGCAAAACAAAGTGCAACAAAATACAATCTGAACAAAACACAAACAGAAAATGCAATGAATCAGAAAATACAATCTTCTCATAAACTAATGAAATCAGAACCAAAAAAAAAAAAAAAAACCGATCAAACCCATTTCGACCGCATCTCGTTGGTAGTGGGGAAGAAGACGAGCGGCGTTAAAAGCAGAGCAGACGACAGAGGACGAAGATGACGCGATTCTCTCTCTCGCCCGGTGAAACACAACGCCGATTTTCCTATTGGAGATTGCCTCTCTCTCTCTCTCTCTCTCTCTCTGTGTTTGAAGAGAAGAAATCAAATCCAGATGGTGAACCGTGTGGATGGTGTGTGGCCTTTCGATTTTTATTAGGTGTTTTGATGAGATAAATAAACGTGGCCTTCAGCCTACCAGCTCTTTTTTTTAAAAAAAAATAATCAATAGTACTAAGTTTATACTAAAAAAAAAAAACTAATGCTAAGTTTTTTTTTTAATGGAAATTAATTAGAAGATAATTAATAGGAATAATAACCTAATTAATTCTCTAAAAAATCTCTTTAATTAAGATTAGATATAATTTTTTTATATAAAAAAAGGAATAATGGTAAGTTAATGGATATTAATAATTAAATTTTAGGGGATAATTTAAGGGATGATCTCTTAAATTAAGAGTAGACTATTAACAAATAAAACTCATGTAAATTTTGAAGATTAAAAATTTAATTGGGAAAAGTAAGATTAAAAAATGAAGATTAAGGATCCGCTTATTTTGCTGAATTGAAATTTTTTTGCTGAAAATATTATAGACAAAGGTAAAAGTTAGCTGAAATAGTACAGTTGAACCTATGAATAGTACCAATAAGTGCAGTGAAACTTATAAATAGTATAAAAAATAAGTTGTACTATTTAGCTTATTTTTTGCCATGAATTATTTTTGCCAACTTATTTTACTATTCAGTTTATTTTTGCTACTATTCATGAGTTTCACTGCACTTTTTAGCACTATTCATGGGTCCCACTGTACTATTTTAGCTAACTTTTACTTTTATTTACAGTACTTTCAGTAAAAAAATTTCAGTTTTCTTAAATGGACCCTAGGAGCATGTTTGGTAGACTGTAATAGGTGCTGTAATGTAATAGTTATTTCTATGGTTTAGTTATTTTTTAGTTTGGTTATTTTTTTACTATAAGGAATAGTCATTCTTTATGAATAGCTATTCTTCAAAATGAAGAATAATTATTCCTCTTTGAAAGGTTGTATTAGCTATTCCTTAGAAAGTGTAATAATTTCAAAACTTAATATATTTCCAAATAAACAAACTTTTCATATACATCTAACAATTATAAAAATAAAAAATCATAAAAAATAACACATATCTCTCTTAAATTTAAAAATAACAATTTTAAGGAGATATAATTGTATAAGTAAGATATTTCCTAAAATAAATCTTAAGTTTCATTCTAATGTTATAACTCATAACCAAACTAATGAATAAGTTTAGTTATTACATTACAACACACTTTATTACTAGTAATAAATATTACAATTCATGTCGTAATCCCCATTCAATGTACCAAACATACCCTAAGTGTGCGTTTGGCAAAAATTATTTTTGCTAACTTATTTTATTATTCAGCTTATTTTTGCTACTATTCATGCGTCTCACTGTACTTTTTAATACAATTTATGAGTCTCATTGTACTATTTCAACTATCTTTTACTTTTATCTACAATACTTTTAGCAAAAAAAGTTTTCAATTTCAGCAAAATAAGCGGAGAATTAATGAAAGAATAAAGAATGCGTGAAGAAATAGTATTTAAATGAGATAGAGTAAAGATAGAGAATTTGTTGAATATTGTATTTGAAAAAGTAGGTAGGTAAAAGCTAAAAGGAACTGTTCACCATCCAAACTGTATAAAAATTTAAAGAGATTTCTGGAGATGCTCTTAAAATGCGAATTGTATATAAGAGTGTTGATTGAAAAGCAATCCACTTTGCATTGATTGTAAATTAGAAAAAGTAGTCCATCTTCTGACTAAAATCCATCAATGATAGTGGTGGCAAGTCCTATTCATGAGTCGAATTTGTGTCGTGTCAAACAATGACTATTTGGCTATATGGGTTGACTTGAATCCGACCTATTTAATAAACGTGTCAGGAATCTTTAACTCGAACACGACTTGATTATTAAAAAGGGTTGACCAAACCTGACACATTTAACTTGTTTAATTAACAAGACATGTAAAGATTAATACAAATAACCCGTTTAATTATCTATTTGATTAATAGGTCATACCTAACCTATATAATTTTTTATCAATTCTCATTATATCTAAAATTAAAGTACAATTACAACTATAAATATAGTAATAAACATATAAAAACAACTATAAATTAAGCAATAATATCAAAATAACTAACAACTTTATAAGTTAAACAGATCAAACGGGTCAAACGAGTTCGCATGTTGAATATGAACACGACTTGTTTATAAAACAGGTTAGTTATGTCAATCTGAATACAACCTAAACCCGTTTAGCCTTAACCTATGACCTGTTTTTAATAGGTTAGTCGTATTGAGTTCGTGGGTCGTGTCAAATTTCGTCACCCCTAATCCACAATACAATTGAGCATTCATATCCCTTTACTTCCAAGTTTATCAAATTGGGGGAATTTCAAATGGTGGGTTTTCCATCCCATCTCCTTCCTTTTTCCTCTACACAATCCATATCCTAAACTTGGTTGAGAATTCTCATCTTAGACAACAGTCCCATAAAGACTTTCTTTGCATTCCACACCTTGCTTAGGGATGGTCTAGTGTTGTGTATTAGTTTAAATCTTTTGGTAGTTGAGATAGAGCTTGATGCAAATACTCTGCTTGGTTGGGTTACTGAAGAATTTAATAGTAACTTACAAATATGTAGACACCTTAGCGAGAAAGGCTTGGATTCAAGTCAAGATTATGCTTTTTAATAGTCCGCCTATGGACTTAAGTATGCTATTATTTTTTGATAATTTTGGTTTGTATTGTGGCCTTTAAAGATAGTGACAATTTAAAACAACACGTTTGAGTTGCTTAATTGCTTTTGTTACCAATGAAGGAGGGTAGGCCATCTTAGATTTATTCCTTTAGTAGGGCATAACTTCCCACCATTTATTTATTTATTTATGGTTGTTTATTTTTGGCCGACACTAAAAATTTGTAAAAATAAAAGGTTTTCTTAAAACATTTTCAGGCTCTGCTGACTTCATGCATTTTGTGAATTCTGCCCTCCCTCTATTGTGCTTTAAGGGAACGCATTCTACTACCACTTTTTATTGTAGGACGTTTTTGCCCTCCCTCAACAAAAATAAAATGCTAATAAAAGAATTCACAGGACGTGCTCACTCCCTATTGGTCTCATACCTGATTATCGGTCACCATTTTATTGATAGGACGTTTTTTCCAAGAAATGATACGTTGGGTTATTATAGTGAGAGTTAAATGGCCCAAAACAAATTTTCTAGTTGGTTAAAATGTTGGTCAACCCATTAAAACCAAACGTCTTCAACTCTCACCTACCACAAGGATATTAAATTTTTGGGCTATTTAGTTGCATGTGTTGGGGTCAATCAAATGGTTTGGACTCAAAGCTTAAGATTATAGCCCATAGGCTTCACTTGCTTCTCACTCCTAAATTTTATGCATTTGTATTCTATGGCCACTAACCCAATTTGGCATTTGGAAAGTACTTTGTTATACCACATAGGAAAAAGGGAAAGATAGCTCAAATTGACAAGGTAAACTTTTGGTTTGTCAGAGAAAACAAAAATGAAAACCTAGACAAAAGAGCAATTAGATCTAAATCATTCATAATCCGTGTTGATTGGTGATTAGAAAAACAACTTAAAATCATTTTTTTTTTAAAAAGATGAAAAAAAGTGACCTATCCATGTTGATTTGGGGCTTTCATACAAATCCACATCTTTAGTTTGTGAGCTCAAAAAGGAAGATTTGGTTTTGGAGGCCCAAATCAATTCCTCCTATGAAAACTTCCCCAACATGCCAGCAGAAAAAAAAAAAGGCCTAGATCCACACTATTAATCATAGACCTCAACAAGTTCTGGCGGAAAAAGAAAAAAACAGAGCATGACTTGTACTAATACAAACAAAAATCCAAATATTCATAACCCGTTAAAAAGTACAACAGATCCACACAACATATATTCTGCAAAAAAGGAAAAATGGTAAAAGTAAATTGCAAATCTTACATCACTGGAAAATTCAATTCAAGCAACAACGTAATTCAAACAAACCAACGAAAACAGAGCATGGATCATAGTATATTGGAGGCTCAGACAAGGGTCAGAGCTGTAAGCTCGATATTGTCATGGTTGCTGCTGTCAGTAACGCCATTGGTGCTAGCAACGTTGCCTTCAGGAAGAGTTTGGATAGCATTTCCAGTGTTGTTAGTTGTAAGCTTGCGAAATGCGAGAATGAGTGCCATGAAGAGGAGGAGCAGGCCAAGTATTTCTGCAGCAAGCTTAACGATTGAAAGCAACGAGGTTTGTTCCCTGCATAAACAAGAGGAAATTAATTCATGAATTACTTTACTGGAACCAACAAAAATAAAATTACAAAATAAATTGCTAATAAAAGAAGATGCAGCTATTGTCACCTGATTGGAGGAGGAGACAAAGAGGACGATAGGGTTGAAGGAAGAGGAGCCAGAGAATATAGAAAGAGTTTTGCCATGTTTGCTTAAAAAAAGGATTGAAGAGATTTATGCGTATTAGTATATAGCTCCCAAGAGTTATGCAATATATATAGTCCAAAGGTTTAATATATGTGATGGTCTCTCTGTGCTTCTCTCATTATTTAGTCCAAAGGTATATGAGTCCAAAGGAGGTATATGATGGTCTGCAATATCCTAGGCTCAGACATGGTGCAATATCCGAGGCTCAGACAAGGTACGGTATAAGTTCACGCGCTTATATTTTGGAGAATTTTTGTTCGTGGGCCAGACAGTTTTGTGAATATTTTGCCTTTCTTATATTTTAGAATTACCTTTGTCAATGAGTTAGTGCTACCAAGATATATTAACCATTCCTTTGTGTTATTACTATCTGATGTGGGACTTAATTATTTAACTAATTAACTAGGTAATTTACACTTAAATTGAAAAGGTAGAACATTTATTTATGATATTTCTCTTCACCATTAAAACAAGACAATATATAAATATTTATATGTGTACTTTTTTGTATACTCATATAGTATCATATTAGTATCTATTTCAAAACATGCAAAACATTTTATATCAATTCAGGATTGTGCTTTGTTCCTGTAAAGCAATATCGATATTTGTCAACCATTTAGCTAAAATATAAATGTTTATAATTGATCTATTTCTCAAAATTATACTTGATGTGCTTTAAGAGATTTATGTACATCTAAGAATTCACAGTAAATTAAATTATATAACTCAATTAATACTACATTAAAATTATTAATTTTTATCATTTAGTTTGAATATATATATATATGTTCATATCACTATGGGAAGTGAATACATATGTCTCTAATGTGTTTTCAACGGTATATAGATGGTACAGTTTATGATTCTAATTTCACCTCCCCTTATATTGGTCTTGCGCCATGCTTAAATGTGATATTGAATTGATCTCTAAAATTTCATAATATTTTTTTTTTTTTATGTAACATTTTCATTGTAACAAAAATTTGTTGTGCTACACACTTACACTAGTATTTAATAAAATCTATTAAGAACACCTTGTCGAGGAACTATGTTTATGTTCATATAAATTAGGAAGAGAAGAATGTCTCAAATGCATTATCAATCAACAAACAGTTAGAAAATTCAGTTGATCAATAGTACAATTTCTGAGCCAAAATTGGCTACCCATATATTGGTCTGGTCGTGCGCAATGCTTAAATTGTATATTGAATTGATCCCATTAATTTCATAGTATTTATGGTTTATATATATATATATATATATTTCAAATGGGAGAGGAAGATTTGAACACTTGATATTTGAAACACTCAGAGGTGCCAAGCAACTTGACCTCAAGGTCATTGGTAATTTGGTGCAACATTTTCAATTTAACATAGATTTTGTTGTTACACAATAAATATTTTGAAATACTTTAACACATGCCAATAGTCTTTAATTCAAGTAGCACTTCTTGATGTTGAAATCACCCATACCCCAATTATTGAATCATAAAAATAAAAAAATTGACACAATAATTCTAATTAACACATGTACACACACACACACACACACACACACACAAACACACACACACACACACATATATACAAACATATAATTACACACATGATTTTAATTTTTATATAGAGATAGGCCAAAATCCAGGCAAATACCTTGGGTGAGGTTTATGACAACCCTTTGGAAAGCATGTTATTTGGCCTATGAGTTAAACCTTTGATACAATTCCTTAGGTGTGTTATACGTTATGTTTCTCATTTAATTTCAAACAATTGATTACATTATATGTAATTGTTTTAGGAAAAATAACATAATTTGTATCATATTGGTGAATGCAATAATGTATTTAATTTTAATTAAGAAACCTAAATTAAACAAATAAAAAATAGTATCTGAGTTTGTCATTATATAAAAACAGATTCTAAAAAAAAAAGCACCAAATTGAATAAATATATAGTTACTACTTAGTAGTAAAAATACATAATTAAATCAATATTGCATTAGAAATTATTAATTTTAATCCTTTTCTAAAATTAGTCTTGTTGGCTTATGTGAAAAGATGTCAGCGAAGTCAATCCCATCCTGTTGAGTGTAGCCCTTGGCCACAAGTCTTACTTTATATCTTTCTATAAACTCAATAGACTTGTACTTTATCTTATAGATCCACTTACAACTAATTGGTTGTTTCCTAGAAGCTAAACTCCAGTGCCTTACTTATATAGTTAAACTTATGGTGTGCTGTTTTATTCATTGAAAATTTTAGTAATATGTTGTGTTTTGATCTTTTTTATACCTTATGCTTTATTAGGTGATTGGAAATTTTATGTGCCACACTGCCATTTAGATATTTCAATGTACGAGTGTATGATCACTTGTAAAATTATACAGAGTAAGAAAGAGTAGGTAATTGTTGAAGCCATTGAAGCTTTTGCTGCTAATGCAGCAGTTCAATTTGCCAAGGATCTTAGCATTCACAAGCTTGAAATTAAAGGGGACTCATTGTTGGTCATCTCGGCCTTGAGAGACAATAGACCTTCCTATGCTTTGCATGGACATTTTATGGAAGAGACAAAAATTTTGTCAAAATCTTTACAATGGTTTAATTTTAAGCATGTTAAAAGGGTGGGCAACTTTTTAGCCCATGCCCTTGCTAGAAGAAAGGTACATAACCTTCTCTTTGGTGCTGGTCACTACCCTGTGGCCAATTTGGATCCACAATAATATAGTGTTTGAAGGAATTGTTGCTAATTAAATCTAAAATGCAAGCACACATAAGTTGTGCCAGTAGGAAAGGATAGTGAGAGGCCTCACCAGAAAGGATAGAGAGACACAGGAGTGTGCAGCCAACCCGTCAAAACTGACCCAATCCAATCCAACCCACAAGGTTGGGTCGGTTTTTAGGCCTTGGTAGGTTGGGTTGGGTTACAAAATTTTTTTTGATAGCAGGTTGGGTTAGGTTTGGATCATAAAATTTCAATCCTGCCAAACCCAACCCGATCCACCCACATATTTAATATATATATATATATATATATATATATATATATAATATAATATAATTAATAAATTTTTTAAAATAATCAGCTCTTCCTATCCTATTTAAAAGCCAATTAGTTCACCCAAACTCTAATAAATTACTATTGTTGTTTAGTCATTAGTATTGTTTGCCTTTAAGGAGTTATATTGATACTAATCTTTGAATTTTTTAAAATATATTTATATTTATATTTTTTTTACTCAATTTAATAATAATAAAAATTTGCCAACCCATTCAACCCAACCCAACCTGACCCATGTGGGTTGGGTTGGGTCTGGTTAAAGGAATTTTTTGACCCAACCCAACCCATGCACACCCAAAGACACATTTATTGCTACGCCTTAACAGTGAGAACTAAGAAGCATTTCCCACTCTAATCAATTTGTTTAATTTGTTACAAATTCTATTTAAAAGAAATGCAAAGCCTTCTTGACTTGTCCACAAATGACACACACGTACAAATTAAAGAATCAAATGCAACTGCCTACCTAAACAATCAATCATTGAATTACATTTGGACATTTGACACTTGCTCTCCAATCTTTATCATCGTAAATACAAGTAGTATTCTGAAATATTTTACAAAAGTAGTCCTCTATTAATAGCTCTTTTTACTTCAAGGGCAACGTTTTGAAGATTTTGGTGTAAAATTTACAATTAGAATCACATAGTTATCTAATTCCAACTAGTTTCGGCTAAATTTAATCCTCTCAAAACAACCAAGCCAAATTTCATGCAATAGTAAAATCAGTGAGTATATAGAATTTCTCTTGAAATCAAATAAAGCAGATGAGATTCAGGAGAATGAACATGTTACACTCCAAAAGTAAACAAAAATCAAATAACTTGACTTAGAGGTGAGAAATAGAAAACACCCACGACCCATTTAACAAAAATGATATTAACTCTCACGCCCTATATAGATTACCAAGATATAAACTACAGCTATATTTGAAGCCCAAACTGACAAACAGCAGAGTCGAAGGTACAGATAAGATCAATATATCCACAGTACCACAAGGCCAATTAGCTCTAAAACCAAAAAAAGAAAAAAAAGCCCTAGTATAAGCAAAAACACAGTTTATGCCAACAATATGAAACTAACAAGCAATAATAATGAAGAATGCACACATAGAGTTTTACTTCTATAATTGTAATTTGACAGTAATTATATAGCTCAAGGTCAGTGTTATGATTGTGAATAAAAGTTTATGAAGAAAACCTAAATCTGTAGTAATCCCCTCATCACCATAATTCCAAAACTTCAAGCCACCCCAAAATGAACTGTCCTACTGCCATCAAACTACACCAGTGCATTTGATGTTCACATGCACCACATATCAATTGAACGACAACACTTAAACTTAGCTTCTTTAATACTTATAGAATTCTAAAAATCCTATTTATTTATTTTAAAATAAGTGAATTGAAATTTACATTACTAACTCTCTTTTTTTCGGTGAAATACTGAATTTGGTGATAGTTATTATTTATTTAAATGTTGTCAATGTAGTAAAATTGAATCTTTTTATTTCAAAATTGATGGATAGAATTTAGGAAATCGATGATAAAATTATCTTAAAAACACTCAAAGATCTTAATCCACTAAGTTCATCTAGCGGTTATAAGTACTATATTAATTTCCTATCAAAAGTAGCTCCAGCTCCTTAAATACTCTTGGTGCAGTACATTGTAAAAATTACAATAAACCTGTAATCACAATGCGCCATATATATAAAACCTGTCCGGGCTAAATCTAATTCTCTCAATTCTCAAACAAAAAGTCAAATATCATTCATTAATTAAATCAGTGACTAAAATTTCCTCCTAAAATAAAATAAAGTATACGAGAATGAGAATGATAATGTAGTAATAATAATATTAAAAGCATTCATAAATAATTCCACAACCGAAATAAATTAAGAGAGGTGTTAGTCCAAAATCAAAACAGACCAAATCCGGAAGGTCCATGAGCAAAATGCAAGAGTCACGTGTGCACCTTTTTTATTCTAAGTTCGGCTGTGGGCCTCGTAGGTCGTAAGTCGTAACCCTCACAGCTTGGAACAAAACAGATAAAATTAACAACAACAAAAAAAGAAGAAGAAGAAAGAAATCAATCATTTTGCAATTCGTTGTGCAATTTGTCTCACTCACATTTATAGTCTTTCTTTAAAAACTAGATTTAAAAAAATTGTATGGAAAGCCTGTCAAAATTTTATTCAACAAATCATAATGAATGAAGAACATCTTTGACTCATCAAAAAAAAAAAGAAAAAAAAAAGAACATCTTTGAGCTAGTACTTGCTTGTTAATATTAGGAGTTTCTTCAATCCTCAGTCCAGCTTAAATATTAGTTATTTTTTTTGCATGTTGAGCCAGTTAATTGGGATCTTCCACCAGCCTAACCTCTTAATATTGTCTTATTGAGCATTTATTAGGCTTAACACTCAATTCGTAGTAGGAATATGCCAAATTTGAGAGTTAATTCTTTCAACAACAAAACAAAAAAAAAACAGCTTTAATTTGGAAATAATGGATCCAAAAATATAAGGAATAATTGATTGAGCTCATTTATGAACTCCACAGAAATTTGAACCAACAATCTTGCAACCTTTCAAGTTATTATTATTAGAGTAATACTGAGATCACAACTTTTGTCACAATTTATTCATGTAGCGAGTTGTAAGTGATGAGTTTTTTACTTCATTATTTACAACTTATCACATGAGTAAATTATGACAAAAATTGTGGTCCTAACATTCTTCTTCTTTTTCTTGTTCTTCTTTTTTTTTTTTTTATTATTATATTATTATTATTATTATTATTATTATTATTATTATTAATAAGAAGTAAAAAGCTTCATCAAAAAATAAAAAAAGAAGTAAAAAGCGATTAAAATGCGGAATGCGATAGTGGAGTTGTTGGTATACAAGTCAAATAGAATATCTTGCAAAATAACTACACTTAAAAATATGACTAAAAAGTAAAAGGAAAAACCCCACAAGAAATTTAAGGCCAGAAGAAATCCTATTTAGACAATCAAAGAGAGGGATTTACTGTTTTTTTTTTTTTTTTTGGATGGTTGCAAGGGATCCCCCATAGGCAGATGCCATTTTCACAAACATTTTAGAATCACTTCCATCAACCATTGATTCCTCACATACAAATTATATACTTGTAATTACAATGTAATTAAATAGATCAAGTTTAGTGATATAATTGTGAATAGATATTTGTGAAGAAACCCTAACTCTAGGTAACTCATTATCAACAGAAGTCCAAGTTGCAGGTTATTCATTGTTTCAATTTCAGCAATGTTGCATACACAGTAAATGACAAGTCGTATATGCATTGTATTAAATCAGTTAGGCATTGACACTTGTCATGTTTTCTGTAAAGTTGTGATTTACAACTATGTTTTATGTTAGCTTTATTCCATGACAAAAAGTGTTGTATTTACTTTATTTTGTTCCTTGTATTTTGTGAGATTTTATTGTATTGGGTTTAGTATTAAGTTGGTGAAGAATCAAGCTTGAAATGAAGAATCAGTGCATTTTCGTGATTGGCTTACAAGTAGCTTGTGAGAAGAGTCAACCGCGAAAAAGGCACATGAGAAGCACATGCTGGAAGGTAAAGAGCCGTGCCAGCCTGGAGGATTTCGCGAGTGTCTCGCGGGTAAGGCCTTCCCATGAGATACTTATGAAACTCTCTGCTTGGAGTTTTTTTTAAGTGTGACTTGTTACCTTTCACCCATACAATATATACCCTCATTACCCACAAATGTGTAAAGAGGCCATGCAGAGAGAAAAACCCTAGATAGGTTTTCAACAACACACACACCCATCTTTTAGAGAGAGAGCTACTCATCCTTAGTGAGAAATCATTGTAGCCTCTTCTCCTTCCCTCTCCCATTGTCATACCTTGAGAGAAGATTTGTACTCAAATACAACTCACACCTTTTCAAAGTGTAGAGAGTGTTTTGAAAATTGGGAAGCTTTATGGATTTTTCAAAAGAAGTCAGTGAGGCTTGGAGGACGCAATCGGGCACATTGCGGGATCCGGAAAGCTAAACAAGACACGGTTCAAAGAAGCCTTGTTGGAGTAGGAGTTTGAAGGGCTTAGGTACATTAAGTAGATTAGGTTTAGAGGGTCTCTTATTATTCGTGTATCTCAACTTATTGTCTAGTGAATTGGTTTACCGCTTAGAGGGCGGCAGAAAGGTTTTTCACTGAGTTCTTCAGTTTCCTCTTTGATAACACATCGGCGTGTTATTTTATGTTTGCATCTCTCTTCCCTTACTCTTGTGCGTTACTTTTATTTTTTGTTATTCAAGTTTATGCACTAGAGTAGTATCGGTTGATTACGCTTCATTTACTCTTGTTTCCACACTTAGATAAGTTAGAGTAAAATCAACCGAGCCGTAATTTTTTAATTTGGGGTCTAAACAACTCTTGTGTTTTTAACACAAATCCGAGCTTCCATTTTCAATATGGTGGATCAGGTCAGTCAGATGTTTTGTTAGTAGTAGTTACTACATTGTTAGTTTTTTCTGTTAGTTCCTACTTCTTGTACATAAGAGCAGAGTAATGTAATGTTTATCCCTAATGAAAAAGATGATCACTTTTCTCTCATCTAAGCTCCATTGTTGAGATCGTATCATTCCCATTTGGTTGTTTTCTTTTGTACTATTCATCATTGGTCAGCAATTGTCATATGAGAAATTAACTATCAATTGGCTTTTAAATATGAGAAATTGGCTTTCAGGATTACTTGGTTTATTTACTTTTCTTTATTGTTGGCATATTTGTTAGTTGAGTTTCAAGTGGTTGCACGAGCCAATGACTATCTCATAGTTATGAGAAATATTGGCTTTCAAGATCACTTTACTTTTCTTGATTGTTGGCAGCACTTTAGATTTGTTAATTTGCATGAGGCAATGACTAGAAATTGGCTTTCAGGATCACTTTACTTTTCTTGATTTGATTGTTGGCCTTTTCTTGATTATTGGTAGCATTTTAGAAGTTATGAGAAATTGACTTGGCTTTCAAGATCCCTTACTTTTCTTGATTGTTGGTCATCATTTTAGATTTGTTAATTAAGGATCACTTTAATTGGGGTCTGCATTTTAGCATTTTAGATTTGTTAATTGAGGTCAAGTAACGCATTTTAGATTTGATTGTTGGTCAACATTTTGGATTTGTTAATTTAATTGAGGCCAGCATTATAGCATTTTAGATTTGTTAAAATGCTTAATTGAGGTAAGCATTTTAGATAGATTTGTTAATTGAGGTAAGAATTTTAGATTTGTTAATTGAGGTACTTGTCTTAGGCAATGACTATATTCTTGATTGTTGGCATATTTGTTAGTTTTGAAATTGGATTTAAGATCACTTGCTAAACATTCGAAACTACCACATCATTGTATTAATGTCAAAACCATATATTATCCATCCACCTTTATTATTTCTATCCTACGTGGGACTTAATCATTTCATTAATTAGGTAATTTATAAGTGAATGTGAAAATTATAACTTTTTTTCCCAACCAATGGCATCCGCTTTTCATGATTATACTCTTTATTATCAAATCAAGACACCAATCAGTTTTTTGTGTAGGCGAAAATTAAATCTTAAATATCTTAATTAATTATTAGAGACTTTATCAATTGAGCTAGCTAGAATCCACAACTATAAGTTTTATTCATGATGATTATTCTTCACCGTCAAACCATTACTACTTATATATATATATATATATATATATATATATATATATATATATATATATATATATCTCTTGTATGCTTATATATCTATTACATATCATGCATAATATTTTCAATCAATTCAGTAGTGTACTCTGCTCCTCTAAAGCAATATTTTGAATCATTTAGCTTGCTTCTAGTTTATCTCCCTCAACAACAAAAGAAAATGCAAATAATTAGAATTGGCTTATCTCTTAAAATTATTCTCAATGTATTTTTAAGAGACTTATCTACAACAAATTCTATGAATTCACAATAATTAAATATATATATATGTGTGTGTGTGTGCGCGCGCGTGTGTGAAACTCAATTAATATTAAATTAAAATATTAGCTGCTATTATTTTCTCTAAAATAAAATTCGTAAAGTTTAGGTTCTACTTAACTTAACTGGTAAAAATTTTGATAGTTGAATAAGAGATTTGAAGTTCAATTCACGATTACACCAAAAACCGAATGATGTTTTGGTCTAATAATAAAGAGCACAATGTCTTAATCTGATAATAAAGAACACAATGTTTTTGGTTCAATAATAAAGAGTGTATTCATCAAAAGCAGAAGCCATAGGTAGGTTGAAATTTATAAAATAATAATAATAATAATAATAAAATAATAATAATAATAATAATTGTGGGGGCAGAATAGTCAAAATACACTTTTGGGCCTTGGGCCTGATTTAGAGGTATTAATCTGTTCGAGCAAAGCATTGAAGTCCACGAGCAAGCTCTTGCTAGAAAGGTTGAAGGGGTTGTCCGAGGAGGGGCATCGTCACGGCCAAATCAAGTGAAGATCGTACGACGCATTATGGTGTTTGAAAGAGAATTCTGGAAGATCTGCTGGGTAAAGATATGTTCCACATAACTATAGAGAGAAAGAACGCATGAGGAATATCATGGAAAAAGCTACTACCACCGCATTAAATACTTTGCACCTACCTTTCTGACCGCATTAATGGGGAAATGACATCTGAACAGTATAGCTCAGCCTTACAACTGTTGTTTGAAGACTTCTAAAAGGCAGTGGATGGGACAAGTATCTGGATCACTGATTTGATCCATATGTGGAAGATGGAAAAAAGGAAGATGATATAAAGGGAAAAGAGAGGCATTCTACAAAGGGGGGGGGGGACAGAGAAAAAGAGAAAGGAAAAGAAAGAAAGAAATACTGTACACATCACCTTCAATTTTAATATATTGTTTAGAGAAGGAAAGGAAATACAAGTCATCCTCGGCTTACGTCATATGAGAGTTTCTGTTATATTATCCATTTGTTGTGTAGGTGATGGCAATCGAGCCCACCATATTTGTTATCCAATATCCATAAAACCTAGGTTTCTAGCTCACACTCTACAAATTTGATTGTATACAGCTTTTTGGGCCTGAACCCATCACGCAGTAGGGTCCGGGTACAAATTGTGCATGTACAATAATAATAAAGTTTGTTTGACTATAGAGACAGAAGGATTTCTCTAATGCATTAATGACAATTAGAAGATTTGGTTCATCATATTAGATTTTTAGACCCCTTAACACAATATGTTTAACCTAATATTAAGCAAAGTTGATTAACAAGTTTGTTATTCAAGTCTAGGCTAAACAATTATGAGCAAAATAGATATAATGTGGAAAGTAAAGAACACAAAGACTGATGACCCAAGAAAACCAAATCGGTAAAAAACCTGGGTAAGATTTGACTTAGCTATCCTTAAGGTAAAAACAAATCTACTATGAAAGAATTGAAATTTTACAAAAGGACTTAAACCACTAACATCTTAATACTACCTCGAGTAGAAAACTTACTACCATGACCACGTGACAGCTCCGAATCTACGAATTACTTCTTTCTTGAATCTGATACAGCACAAGTTCTCCTGCTTGTGACTTTGAGACACCTCTCAAAGGTTTTATTGTTCTTTGAAGGTTCTTTATGCAGCAACTGAAACAACCATCAAGTTCTTGATATGAAACTTGATTTTGATAGCTCTATGTGTGTGTTTGAAAGTACAAACCTCTCAGATCTTACAAAAGACTCAACACACAACTCAACAAAGACTTCTAAAATATGGTTAGAGTTTTTCCTTTTATACTAGGAGTGAATCACTTAACCCTACACGTCATATGGGCTTGGGTTGCATTTGAAATTTCTGTAGAATTTTTTGATTTGTGATTCTCAATCAATTAAGCCTTACTTTCGATCGATCGAGCCTTGCAGTTTTACACAGTAAATTCCTGCAAAACACTCGATTCAAACTTACACTTAAACCAACTTTGAGTAAGCTTAAACCTAGACTCATTGAGACTCATTGTTTTGATCATGGTTTGCCAACATATACAAAATGAAGTTCTAATACATTTAATTCCTAAAGTATTAGAACCTAACAAACTCTCCCTTGCAATCCGTGACAAAACACAATTCGTAAAAATAAATTGCTCAAAGTGTAAAGAGCCCAAATACACAATTGCCCAAACTTTACAATACAAACTAATACTACTTATCAATTGCAAGTATAGACAGCAGCTTCGAATGAATCAACCTATAAATTCCTAAAACACTAAGCAAACCAAAAACACATGTGTGGAAAATACAAGTAAACCAAAATAGAATTCTTGATTTCATAAAAAATAAAATAAACTACACATATTATAATGAATAACCATCATATAATGAATAAACATCATAATATATAAATCATAAACAATGTATCAAAGTTTGTGAAACAATAACAAAAAAACATACATCTCAAAATAAAATTTCTCCCCCTATCTCTATGCACTCCCCCTTTTTGTGATGTATTGCCAAAAGGCAATCATGGCTGATCCGAGGGTGGAGCCGGTGGAGAGACACCTCTAGTGGCAACAACCTCAGCTTGTAAGGCAACAACCTCATTGAGCAAGTCCAAGAGTAGTTGTCCATGTGCAGATTGGACTGTAGTACGGTCTCCAACATAGATCTAGTAGAAGTGTTGGTAGATGTGGGTGGCTCAAGGTCCACAGCAGCAGTGGGATCCATATACTACTCAGTTGGAGGATCACCAAAAGGAGGACCTTTGGATGTGTCACCTGTAGAAGACTTGACTCTAGGACGTTTAGAGCTAACTTTTAATTGAGCTAGCTTGCTGCCTAAGAAAGGTGGCACCTATGGGAGCTATGATATGTACAGGCTCAGAAGCAGGAAATTCCTCTAAACCTAAATCTAGGAGGACAAGGAAGAACAAACCATATGATTTAACTACTCCTATAGACCTCTACAAGAGAACGAATAAAAAGAGTAGGAAAACTTATAGGAGCATTAGCGATGAGTGTGTACAAAAACACACATCTCTCAATGGAAATTGTACGTATATGAGAGATAGGCCAAATACTATGACAAGAAATCCTAAAGAATAGATAATTGAGCTCTGTAAGCTCATGAGTGGTAATCCTAGGATCAGTACCCCAACTCATGGTAGTATCGGTGAGAAGTGACATGATGTCATCAATGAGAGGAATTTCCATGTAAGGATACATAAGCTGTTGTACCAAAGGTACTTTGAGAGATGTAGCCACTACCTAATGAGTAATGACAAACTCTTCACCCCTTATCCAAGTCTTCACATAGTGAGTATTGGAATCATCCGTGTGAATAGAGAGGTTTGAGTAAATCAATGCAGCAGGAGGAGAATGTTCTACATCTAGAAGAGGTAACCAACCTTGACTCTCAAAATTCCTACGTATTTTTATGTTCACCTCATCTAGAACAACTTTTCTCTTCGCCCAAATAGACATAAAGATGTTTAACTTCTCATAGGCATCTTGATTAAACTTAGATTGAAATCTAGTCCTATCAACAAAAGAAGAGGAAGAAGAGGTAGTGTTTTTCTTTGCTTTAGTTTTCCTAACCACGACTCTAAGAATAGGAAGGAAAAACAAAAACAAAAACAAAACACAACACAAAAATCAAGGGCAGACTGCATTAGAAAGGGTTAGAGCACAATATATCAAAAAATGACAAACTATATGATGCATGTAATGAATGCACAGATGATGCATGTAATGAATGCACAGATGATGCATACTTTAATGCATAAAAACTTGTTCAATTTTACCAAATTTACCAACAACTAACTTAAACAAAAGAGTTTAACCAAAAATTCAAAATTTTGAAAAACCCACTTTTCAAAACCAAATCAAATTGGTCAATTAAACATTAAGCTAGTTAGAAAACAGCATATAATGGCTTAATCCATCAATTTCACAAGTCAATTTCAACAAATTTAAGCTGAATTGAACAAAAACCTCAATTTTGAAAAATCTCATGCCCTAGATTTTCAAATCCTTCTCAAATCACAAAATTGATCAAATTAATGCATGAGAATCATGTATATATCATCTAAGAACAAAAGCCCAATGATTAATTTTGAACAAAAACAACCCAGAAATCCAAAATCTCAAAATTCTCTTTGTTCGACATTTTCAAAAGATTTCATGAAAAATGCATGAAAATTGTAAATAAATTGAAAAAAGGAAGGGTATTTAGGTCTTATCTACACTTGAGGAAAAAAACCCTTGAAGATTGGAGGAGGAAAATGACAAAAAATTCTTGGATTGGATCAGTCGAGAGAGAAAGGGACGAAAAGAAAAGAAATTTTTTTGAACATTTGAAGAACATGTGATGTAAAACCTTTTTATTTTTCTTTCTTTTTGAAATTTGATCGATTGAGTACCAATTGGGGTACCGATCGAACCAGACAGAGAGTTCCCTTTAAAATAACTTACGTTTTCAATCGGTCGAAAAATAGCTTCAATCAATCGAAATTTGAATAAAATAGATTCGATTGATTTAGAACCAATCGAAAACCAATCGAGCCAGCCCGAGAGCAAGCTTTAAAAATCAAGGGATTTTCGATCGATCGAAAAAACACATTCGATCAATTGAAATTCTGGAAATTTGAATTTTAGAAAAATTGCAAAAGATTGTGCAGAAATAACTCAACTCAAGTAGTTTCATGAATGAAATGCATAAGAATGAGTTTAAATGTCTTTCAAAAACATGAGTTTTCAACCCAGAATTTCAAAACAAGATTTTCAAACTCTTACCTCAAAATTTTCAACCCTTGAACATACTTTGTACCAAAATCATAGAATATATAATCTTGGATGGCCAAACCAAATTCACACAAAATTTCATGTACTATGTTTAGCAAAGAATAACTTGTGAAGTGTGTGCAACTAGTAATAACATGAGATACATGTTGGGTGATATGTAGATAGTAATCAATCACAATTTTTACATTATTCATCACATAAATTTGAAAGCAACTATTATCTAAAAAGTTATATCATATAACTCCCACTTCTCCTAGAAAACAAGCTTGCAATCATGCATATTTTTTTTTTAGTTTTTATTTTGCCTTATTGAATGGAGAAATTTTTTTTTTTCTTTTAAGGCTATACCTTATTTTCTTTTTGTGCATGTGCTACACTTTCTCGAACACGAAATCTTATGATATGCACTAAGGTATTCATGATTGGCTAGTAAACAGTGGTGGGATGATTATTTATGCCTTTCTCTTAGGATTTTTTTAGTTCTTACAATAAAAAACATGTGACTTCAAAATCAAGATCATGTGATCAAAAACTATAAATAACTCACACACAACATGTACTACATAGCTAAAACTAGCAAAGTGCATATAAAATAAGCTCATCAAAGCCAAACAAGGCATACAGACATGAAATGTAAACTTCATATGGCCAACCTTAACTACACATACATGATGGGTAATACAAAACACATCCTTCACTTTCCTCGTTCCTCCTTTTTTTTTTAAAGAAAAAAAAAATCCTATCATGAAATGCATGAATGTAATGCAATGCAAATCCTAGAAACAAAAGAAAACAAGAAAGCAAAAAATAGTCACAAAGGATTTTGAGATGAAGCGCAAGGACGATTGAAACATAGATGACTAGGGACAATGAATAACATCAATCACTTGACAAAGTGTGTCAAACTTACTTCTATCAAGGGGTTTGGTGAAGATGTCAGCATTCTAACGTTTAGTAGGTATATATTCTAGAACCACAATATTTCTTTCTACAAAATCCCTAATGAAGTGATATCTAATCTCTATGTGCTTAGTCTTAGAATGTTGGACATGATTCTCTATGAGGTGCTACCTAGGCCACTAGCGAGTTCATCTAGCCAATTGTTTTTTGTTCATTTGCTTAGCTCAATTATCCTTTTGGGAGATCAGATTTTTGATGCCCAAACATTAAATTCTTGAGAATAAATGTGTGTGTGTATGTAAATTATAAAGAAAAATTCAAAATTTTGAAGCAACAACATGACTCCATCACTCTCTTATCATTCTAAAAATCTAAAAAAAATAAAGAAAAAAAATAAAGATTCTTTTCCCCCACCTTTTCCATATGATTCGTTCCATTATCAATCAAAAAAACAAGGGATTAAATTTGAAAGTTTGAAGGGAGAGGAAATGATAGAAATTGATGATATTGTAATTTTTCTCTCCTTTGGTTCATATGCCTCCAAGACCTTATCTTTGTTTGTTTGTTAGGTGGAAATGAGAGGAGAGGATAATTTATAAAATAAGGGCAAAAAATATGCAATTTTTTTTAGAGGGTGTTTCAACCTATGGCGTTCGTGTTTGCTAAATGCTTTTTATCATCAGACCAGAATACTAATCAGTTTTTGGTGTAGATTGAACTCCAAATCTCTTATTTAACTATCAGAGACTTTACCAGTTGAGCTAACTGGAACTTACATACAATTTTATTTATTAAATCCTATACTTAAGAAACATTAAAGAGAAAATAAAAAATATATTAAATTTCATTTAAATTAGATCTCTTGCTTCCAAAATACATAAAATTGAAATTTTAAAAAGGAACATATTAGTCTCATATTAGATAACAATCCCTTGAAGATTTTCTTTCCATCTACAACTTTGTTGAGAATCAGTCTCATATTAGACAACAATCCCTTAAATATTTTCCATCTACACCTTGCATAAAAGACAACATAAGACTATTGCATTATAGATGTGGATTGTGGACTATGTGGTGAGTAATTCTTAGGAACTCCCGAAACACAGAGAATTGTATTCTTTCCTCTCACATTCATGATAAGGTTCACTTATTAAATTCATAGTGGGGTCCACCATAAATGTGAGAGGAGAGAGCACAATTTCTCTGTGCACCAGGAGCACCTAAGAATTTTCCACATGTAGGATTCTATTCTCCCTAATAAATTTTGGTTTGGTGAGGGTAGGCCATCATTGGTTCATTTCTTTTTCTTTTTTTGAAAGGGAATAAATATATTGCATTGCAAGCAAGAAAACAATTACAAATAGAAGGTCCTACTGCAACTAGATTAATGCAGCAAGTCTGCTTGTACATAAGGCTCTAAAAAGGAGGGGGTAACCCATTTCCACAAGTGAGTAGAACCATTCCTACGGGCAAATTGAGCAAGTTCATAGGCTGCATAATTGAAGGCCCGATTGAGATGCTTGAAGGAGCAAAAGGTAAAGGAAGATTGTGCATGAATAATGTCCTTTATAATGTGCCTGAAAGGGTTCCTAACAGCAGAGTCATTAATGGCGTTTATCAAAGAGGTACCATCACTTTCAAAAATCACTCGGGGAAGCTGCAGCTCCTGAGCAAGCAAGACACCTTGCTCCATAGCAAGGACTTCCACCAGGTCAGCAGGGTAGTGAGTTTGAAGAGGCTTGCAAAGAGCAACAATTGTTCCATCCTTGTAATCTCTAACAATGACTCCAATGCTGGAGGTCCCTTCTAAGTCTGATGAAGCCCCATCCACATTAATCTTGAAGACACCAGGAGGTGGAGGGATCCAACTGCAGGGATAAGTTGGCCTAGGAGTAGTCAGGTCCAAGGTTGCTGCTACATCAAAATCTTCAATAGAATTTTTTGCCATCTACCAAACCTGGGAGGGGGAAGAACACTTGCCTTCATGGATGGGCCTATTCCTGTTGGACCAGATTGCCCAAGCAGCAGTGAAGAAAAGTTCTAGATCATGAGGAGACTTATGGGCTAGTATAAACATGGCTGTATCATTGAAGGTCCATTTATTTCGATGAACCAATTGTGCCCCATCAGGCCAAAAGCTCCAAACCCGAATAGCAAACTCACAGTGAATTAAGGCATGGTGGATAGTTTCAACCTCCTTAGTGCAGATTGGACATTCATTGCAAGTATTGATGCCTCGGATACGCATTTTTTCCTTTGTGGGCAGACCATTGACTCCAGCCCTCTAAGCAAAGATTTTAATCTTTGCGGGGATGTTGAGAAGCCATAAATTCTTCCAAAGAGGTTTGAAAGGGTTGCCCTTGGAGCTTCCATCTTCTACTGTTGCTTCAACCAAGCCAAGGGCAAAATGATAAGCACTCTTTACAGTGAACTCACCACGGCTAGTCCCTATCCAAATTAACCTGTCTTCTAGCAAGCTGTGGCTAATGGGAATTCTTAAGATTGTTTCAGCTTCAAATGTGAGGAAAATTGCTCTAATTGTTTCAGCTCTCCACCACTTTGTGGTTAGGTCAATGAGGGAAGAGACCATGGGATAATTTATGAGGTTATTTGGAGGGGTAATGACTTTGTGTGTGGTTGGGGTGGGGAGCCATTTGTTGTCCCATATGTGGACTTGTTTGCCATTCCCTATTCTCCACCTAGTTCCCTTTCGAATGACCTCTAGACTGTTAAAGATACTCTTCCAAGAATAGGAGGGGTTTGAGCCAAGAGTTGCACTAAGGATGTCTACGGTAGGAAAATGCTTTGCTTTGAGGACACGGGCAATGAGGGATGTTGGGTTTGTAAGGATTCTCCAAGCTTGCTTTGCCAACATAGCTAAGTTGAAAGCTTGTAGGTTTCGAAAACCCAAGCCACCGTTTGACTTAAGATAGCACATTTGTTTCCAACCAACCCAAGCCATTTTTGTTTCTAGATTATTTTGGCCCTACCAAAAATTCATCATCATACCTTCAAGGTCCTCACATAGGCCCTGTGGAAGTTGAAAACAGCTCATTGGTTCATTTCTTAGGGCATAGCTTCCACCATTTACATTTATTTATGGTTGTTTATTTTTGGCTGACACTAAAAATTCGTAAAAAAAATATATATGTTTTACATTTTTGCTATGGATGTAATTTCAACGAACAAATTTGGCATTTGCTTTTTCTAACTATTACTAAAAAAAAAAATGCCAATTGCTTGGTTGGAATTTGTCAGTTTTTGGATGATTTTATTAAAATTTGTTAGTTAAATTGTATATTTGGGTCATAAACATTCATTTTTGTTTTAAAATCAGTATTATACTCTAGAATATTTCTGAAGTTCCTTAACGGAATTTGATGAATAAAAAATGTTAACATATAAAACAAAATTCAATAAATCGAGTCTTCTTTGATGACGTGAATCTAGAGATGTGGTATAAATTTTGTTTGCAGTAGCAACATTTTCCATCCATTGTATGCTAGCAAGTAGTTTTTTATTTTATTAATTTTGAAAATATAGGAATTAAAGTGAAATTAAAATAATAATAAAAAAAACTCTGGAAAAAAGAGGTTTTTTTTTTTTTTTTTGAGAGTAAACGGCAGTACAAGTCTCTTGAGAGTTAATGCTGATAGTTCATTCGAATTCGTGATAGTGGGTTTGCTTTGCCCACATTTCTAATCATAAAAGTGGCCCAAAACAAATGAATTTGCTCCAGGATGAGCCGAACCAATCCCAAAACAAATATACTAGTTGGGTTAAAAAAGATTGTAAAATATGAACTATTTTTTACTTATCTGCTCTTGTTTTTTGTTAAACCCAATAATTTGGATTGGATGCCATATTTATAGGCCACACACTATATCCACCACTCCCAACTTTTATGAACTTGTATTGTTACTATTGTAATTTGTATGTCCATGCACTAACAAAAGTCTAAGCATTTGGAAAGAACTCCTTTGTAACGCATGAAGACAAGCGTAGATGCCAATTTGACAAGGCAAACGTGACCAAAAGACAACCCTTGTATGGCCCTTTGTCAGGGAAAAAGCATAAAAATCCTGTTCCATATCATTCCAAAGAGCAAATTATACATATGCATCAGTGATCTCAGATTGGCGATGTTGGGTCAGCTTTCTATAAAAATTCATCCCAATCCAAATCCACATCTTTATTTTGTAATCCCAAAACAGAAGATTTGGTTTTGGAGGCCCAAATAAGTTTCCCCTATTAAAACTTTCCAAACCGAGCAACAGAAAGAAAAAGGCCCAGATCCACACATAGTACATAGTACACTGGAGGCTCAGATAGGGTTGACGTTCACAGCTATCATTTGGAGATTTTCTTGGCCGCTGTTTATAACGCCATGGCCGCTGGCGAGGTCGTCTCCAGGAAGCCTTTGGGTACTAGCATTATCGGTGTTGTTTGTTGTAAACTTGTGTAGTGCAAGAACGAGCGTGATGATAAGGATCACCAGGCCAAGTATTTGAGCTGCAAGTTTAAGGTACGAAAGCAATGACATTTGTTCCCTGCAGTAAACAAAGAGGAAATTAATTCTATCAACACTGGAACCAACATAAAAAAAAATTAGAAAAAATTTGGAAATTATATATATATATATATATATATGTTTGGAGGAGTAGATAAAAGGAAATATATTTTTGGGTTGGTTGTGTTAAATGTGTGGCAGTGGATATACAGAATCAAAAAAAGTTCAGTCTTCCTGTAAGTTTTTTTTTTGGCTAAACCTTCCTGTAAGTTAGTTTAGTTTACATATAGAGATGCAGTCATATTCGGGTGGGGCAGTGAGATCACTGCTGAGATGCAGTATGTGTTTCGCGTAAGCTAAAAAAATCAGTTTATTTTATTATTTAATTTATTTTTGTTATTATTTATAAATTCACTATACTTTTTTATATTATTTATGAGTTTCATTGTATTATTTTAGTTAATTTTTACTTTTATTTACAGTACTCTCGTCAAAAAATTTTAAATTTCAGCAAACTAAGTGAATTTTAAACAGACTTGTTTATAAAATAAGCTATTCTTTGACTTTGGGGCTGAGTTTTTAATTTTTTTTTAATATTATATATATAAGTATGAAATTTTAAAATAAAAAATAAAAATATATATACTTGGTCTCCTTGAAAATTAAAATTGGTCACAAAAGCCAATAAACATAACAGACATTTCCGTCCTTGTGACTTTGCACCATGCGATCAAGTGTATCCGATGGCGTGTGTACTAATGTGTATAGTTTTTGACTAAGCTCTCAAAACATATTCATTGATTATTTAACATTCTTTTAATGCAAATGACTTGAGTTGTTAAGTTGTTTGACATTGGTTATTTGTTGTTTGGTACTTTTTTTTTTTTGAGCAAGTTTGTTGTTTGGTACTTAAAAGTTAGAAGTGTGGTTCTTTTATTTTCCTTGGCAATGTTAGTTAATTTTTTAGTTCAATAACATTTGACATTTAATTCGATGATGATGATAAATTTGACTTATATTTGATTGGTAAATCATGAGAAACTTAGCTACAGTCTTAGATTTATTTCAAAAGAAAAACGCAAATAATTTAAAAACAACTATTTATATGTCTTTTCTTTTGTTGATTGGTATAATGAATTTACTTAGAATGATGTGACAACTATTATAAATTTTACTAAATAAATCTTACAAATTGATATATCAATTGTTAAGACACAATAAATAATTAAAGAAGAAATTTATTTATTTATTATATTATTGATGTGACACCAAATAAATTCATTGATATATCAATTTGCAAGTATTATGTAATAAAATAGATAGTAGTTTTATGATTTATTTATTATGATATTGATGTAATACTAATTATTTTCAATATATTGTTAACCATCCCGCCCCCTTAATTTGATGGTTACTCCTGAAGTATTAGTGCTTATAGACTATTAGGGGTAAATGTCGAGGTTCAAATATATAGAAGGAAATTTTACACATATATACACTTAAATTAGGTTAGAATAAAATTTTTATCTTTTATATATATATATATATATATGTTATATTTGTTTGTAAGCTTTTAAACAGGAGAACATAATTCTATTATTAGTGTTTTTTTCTTGTTAAAAAATGAGCAGTTTGTTTTTGTTAAATTTTGTTTTTCTTTTTTTAATAGGCTCATTTGGACCACTGTAATATTGAAATGACAAAATCATTGACAGTCAATTATTTACCTTTTGCCAAACCTTTTTTTTCTTTTTTTTCTTTTAAGAATCTATTATTCCAAGATAATTTTTAAAATTTGACCACAAGTCAATGTACGGCTTTACCACCGAATGCATAGGCAAAGAGTATGCAGACAAAAATTTTAGGACTATAGTAGAACTTTTGTCACGGTTGACACAACTGTCATGTAGCTAATTAATTATGACTGGTTAAGAAAAAGTTGTGAATTTATAATACAATAATAAATAATTAATCATAATATATAATTATAGCTAAAATTGCTGGGTTTCATGTGTAAATACAACGGGCAGTTTACTTGTTTTGCATAAGAAAGGGTATAGTGGGAGCTAAGGAAGGTTCCCTACATTGGCAAGAGTCATCTTTTTTACGTTGGTTTGGAATCCAGGTTTGAAGAAGACTCCGCACAACACGCATCAAAGCAAACAGAAGGGAATAGAAATCAGGCTAATAGATAGTTTTGAGGCGTACTACTACTTTGACCTTCGGGACAATTACGAAATCAATAAATTTTAATGGAATGACATTAAAAAAATAATGTTTAATTATAAAATCAGTTGTAATTTAAGGTTATGATTGATCTTATTCAATATTTTTTTTATTAGAAGTGAATTTTAACAAATCCACCATTGAATTACATATTCTTTTTATATCTTACATGCTTGCAAAATTTCTAAAAAATAAAGAATCAATAATTATGTCATTAATAAATTATTTAAATTACAAATTTTTTGTAATTTAAAATTATGCATAAAATATAAACTTATAGATATATAGTAAATAATATCCGATTGACACAAAATTTAATATATGTATTAAGAGCATAAAGAATATGTAATTCAACGGTTATATTTTCAAAATATTTAGTAATGTTCATTTTATTAAGTAAGATTATAACCTAAGGTTACAATTAATTTTGTAACTAAACTTTGTCTTAAAAAGAATCAGAGTGTACAAAATTCTTTTTAATAAGATTCTATCCTTTTGACTTTAAAAATAAAAAATTTAAATAGTATAAAAATTGGTTTTGATTCACACATAATTAAAGCAGTATCATTATTTTTAAGAAAAACTTTGTACAGGGAACAAATCACCATTATTAGAAATCTATGTATTATGAGAATAAACTCTAAGAATTGTTGTAACACTCTCCATATAATATATTGATACACTACTTAAACTTAAAAGATTTAAATTCAATAAATATGTACTTAAATATGTTATCTTAATTGCTTATTCTTCTAGTTTATATGAAAATATTCTAACAAATTAAAATGTAGTTATTAAAACACTAATAAGTCTGAAATTAATTAGATTCCATTACCCAAAAAAGTTTAACTTGTCGTCTTCATATGTAATAATATTATATGCTGGTATCCCAGAACATTTCCAAAGCTGCACTCATTGCTTAGGCAGACTTAGGTCGTCAAAATTAGTTCGACTAAAGGCTGTGTTTACTTAAAGGACCACTTTTTGAAGAATGCGGTCTAAATTTCATAATAAGTTTGATATTATATACAGTATTTCATTTCTAAATTTTTTGAAATTAGATATATAAAAAACAAAATAAAAGAAGAAAATATTTATATATAAAAAAAATAGAAGAAGAAAATGAACACATTTTTCGAACCCCAAACTGTTGAATGATATATAAACTGTCTCGAATTAGAATGAAAAGAAAAATGAAAATGAACATATTCTTTTAATAATTTCAAAATTAATATAAAAAAATAATAAATGGCTGCGGGATCTAACATTTTAAAATTAACTTCTATTCTACTCTTGACCTCCCAATATATTGTTCACTGCATTTCTTTCCTATTAATTATGATTAACTATACTCTACATATCACTGACTGCATAGCATATTTGGATTCGCTTTAAAAAATAAAAAATTTATTGAATTATTTGTTGAAATTTTTAACAAACGCAATTGATCCGGAAGAACATACGGTTTAAAAGCCAGAAAATACAAGGTAAGGACTAGGCTGACAATCTAGGAAAAAAGTTTTCTTTCTTCATGCTCTTTCCCTATAGACTATGCAATTCCTACAAGAAGATTGGTGACATTGGTCACTTTGTGTGTAGCAAAAGGGTTGGTGGAAGAACTGAAAATACTCCTAAACATGTTGCAATGAATTATTTATCAGAGCTGATAGACCTCAACTTAATTATGCTTTTTCTTCGTATTTGAACTTTGTATAGTAGGGGGAAAAAAAGGCAAAAAAATGAAAATAACAAAATTCTTGGGACCAAAAACAAATAAACAAGAAAACAAAAACAAAAAATACAAAGCCTTTGGGGGTCAAAGCCCGCAAAGCAAGTTAAAGTTGAACAGCAATGGAATGGGTCATTATCCATATCCTTATGCCTTTTCTTACCTAGTAACTAAGTCTAAAGACACAAAGTCCACATTAAATTTCACAAGAAATTTAACACACGTCAACAACTTGATATTCTTTCACAAGCTTCCAGCAAAAAAAAAAAAAGTGTACTCTTTTCATAAGCGCCCACTAATAAGATGTTGTGGTGCCAATTTGGGTGTAGGAATTAGGAAATAGATTATTAGTTGGTCTTACAAATTATACTAAACTAGTGTGTAGCACCGTGTATATGCATGGGTACAATTAAAAACAATTGCAAGTATATATTTTTTAGAAAAGATTCAAATTGTACATAGTATTAACTTACACTTTTTTAACCCATACATTTCTAAAATATGTAATGGTTTCGCAATATATATATATATATATATATATATATATATATATTAATTGGATTTAAACTCTTCAGTTTTTTCACCCAATAATTCATTTGCCAAAAAATAATTAAAAAAATAAATAGACACATGGTGAAAATGGACTCTAATTGAAATCCAATTTAGAATCTAATTGGATTTGAACTCTTCGATTTTACACTCAACAATTCACTTAACACAAAATTAAAAATTAAATGAGACATGTGGCGTAAATTAAGAATCCAATTAAAATCTAATTGAATTTTCTTGAGTTTTAGCTATACACACACACACACACACACACACACACACTTTTGCTTACCATTAGCAATTAAAGCCTAATTTAGAATCTATTTTCTCTCTCCTTTGTGTGTGTGTGTTTGATTCTTAAAAAATAAAAAATAAATAAAGCAATGCAAGCCTAATTTAATGGGTGTTTAGACTTATTTTAATGGTTATTTATATTTTGGCTATAAATTAAAAGAACTTTGTTGTTCCCAAGATCAGCATAGTAGGATAATTTTTAATATTGGGGAAAATGATCAAATATGTTACGCAGTTATATGGTTATTTTTAAAATGAGACACCCATGAATTTTAATGAAAATGAGAATTTATTGTTTGTTTCTTGTTTACATATCATCTTAAATATTCCCAGTTAAAGATGTGAGCCAGTGGCTTGAAAATTGGTTAAAAAAGAAGATTAATATAAGTCAAATTATGGTTATATTAATTTTTAAAATTTTAATATATATATATATCTATATTTTATACAATAAAAGTTAACGGGTGTCCTAAGGATATTACATATTAGTTTTAAAATATTTTCGAATTTTTTTATGAAAAATGAAAAAAAAAAAAAAAAAACTACTGATTTTTTGACAACTATTTATATTTTTCATGAAGTGGTATCAAATTTTTTTTTTTAAAATTGTCTATTGATATTGTATTTGTTTGGCTCTGATTAACGTACCAAAATATGATTTAGATCTTGAAAAATAGGTGAAAAACCATGATTTTGAAATCCACAAGTTGGGAATAGTGTAAAAAAAATCCTAGTTACCCTAATTGGGCAATGGAACAAACAATCCAAAATCAAACTTGCCATTTCTAGCAAATTTGTCCAACGCTGACTAAACCTTGACTGGGATTGGTCAAAATATTGAGTTTTTTATCCTACCATCTAATTGAGATAAATTAAACAATTTTAAAGATCATGAAATTTCTTTCAAAACAACAATTCACGAGACAAAATCCAAGTAAAAAAAAAAAGAAATATCAAGAAAATACCATAATCCTGGTTAAATATATTGTTATTTTCAGGTAAAAATAGCTGTTTTTGAGGCATTTTTTGTGTAATAAACTGTATGGATCCCACAACTAGTTCAATCCACCTGAACTATATTAAAGTATGATGAGCCATCTACTTTCCATAAAAGGGTCTAGTGATATATGCTCTTTCTAGAAAATGCTTAATAAAATGATATTTTGTTTAACTATTATTGATTTGAGTTTTGACGTGTTTGATTATAAAAAAAAATACACGAAAGACAAAAAAAAAAAAAAAAAGAAGATAAGAAAATAAGGATTGAATCTAAACACGCAGAAAGAACACAGAATATGAACATGTTCTTTTGAAGAAAAAAAAAATGAAAGTAACAAAAAATTTATTTTATTTTATTTTTAAAAAAATTAGAAGAATTTTGTTTTTAATTTTTTTATGTGGCTTTTATTTAGAGAAGTATTGCATTCACAATATTTTCAATATACTTTCATAATAAGTCATAGGTAGTAAATTGTTATTGATTATAATTTGAATCTATAATTTAAATTACTTTTTTGCTCACCTATAATAACCAATAACAACTTATCACTTAGAATTTATTATGAAAAAACTGTGAACATAGCATTTCTCTTTTATTTATTTATTTAAATGTTGACAGGTAATTTTTTTTATTGTTAATTAAACATTTTAATATTATTTTAATGACCATGTCAGCATTTAATGTGCAGCAATGCATTCCATCTGTCACATAGGCTATTTCCATTAATAAGATGATGGTAGAGACTAAAATGAAAATGATTTTTCAATTTTAGGGACTGCATTTGGGTAAAAAGTGAGGACCATGATAGAAATTGGTCCAAAAGTATACTTACATCAAAAATTTTATTAATAAATGGCTAAAGGGCAGTGATTAAAATATATTTAATACTTTATATTGAATAATATAGAATAATACTACACCCAAATTATTTAATTTAATTATGTTATTTAAAATTATTATGAAATTATTTGGAACCGTTACGCAGTATTACTCAAATAATTTTTTAATACATTTTTCAAAAATAAAAGTTAAATTGTACAAATATATCTAAAGAAGTACTCATAATCACAATAAATTTATATGCATGGGTCAATGAATGACGTCTACTTTATTTATTTACTTATTTTTAAATATGCACTATAGTTCATATGTTTATATATTTTTAACTTTTACCCGGGAACTATTATAAAAAGAGCAAACCCAAACAAAAACAGATGGGCCCATGGCATACAAAGTACAACCAGAAACAAACAACAAAAACACAAATAATTTGTGACTCTGTGGGCGTGGCCGAGGTGGAAGTCCAAATGGACCAAATCCCAACAAGGAAAGGCCGAATGTACAATTTGTACATTGTAAATGCTCCACGTAGGAACAAATTGTACCTTTTTTATTTTATTTTATTGATTTCAGTTCATTGTGCTTTAGCTCTTTCTAGCGACTTTATTATGCCTAGATTTTAGAATGAGGAAAAAAAATATGACGTTTTTTATTTGGGTTTCTGCAGAGTTTTGTTTCTGTGCAATAATAGTAGTGTAGTACAGGCTTGTAACTCTTTATGTGCTAACAGATGGCAGGATCGGGCTATCCGGCTATGGTTGCTGATCTTAGAGCTTAAAGCATCAGAGTAGTGTTTGTAAAGCCTTTGGGCTCAGGTTTTTGTATGCTGAACTAGCAGCAAACCAACAGGACACCACTAGCTGGATTATTCCAGACCTTTTATAATGATTATGTTCATTGGTATCAAATATATATATATATATATATATATATATATATTATATATATTTTATTGATCATCGTAGTAAATCTTTGTATACAATATCCAACAACAAATGTGGTCTTCTTCAATCTAACATCATACTTACAGGAGTATGAGCCTTATGAGCTTGAAACCCTGTAGTTGTATTATGGCATTTGACATTAGTTTATTTAATTTTTTGTAATTATTTTTATTAAAAGTGTTGTAAAAATATACTTGTATTATGAAAGAGTAATAAAAAATAAAATAAAAAAACTCTTCTTTTGGTTCAGTAGATTATTATTTGCGAGTCCCACAATTATGTTTTTGGAAAAGAAAAATCAATACAATTAACTGAATGCAAGTTTCACGCTATTAATTTTCTCAAAATGCCAAGTGCTTTTCTGCTTATTGTATGTCCCATTTTTTTTTTAATTAATAGTACTTTCAGCAAAAAACTGAATAAATTATTCCTAAATCAATTGAGTATTAACCGAGAAGAATAGGCCTTTACTATTGGGCTCATTTATGAGCTTTACAAAGATTAAGACCCAAAAAAGTAAGAAAAAAAAAGGGGGAAGGAAGAATAGAGACTCGGACCAAAGGACCGACAACATTTCAAGTAAACTTGGGTGATTTTGGAAGTGTAATTTTCGTATTGAGGTGTTATAAAATTGTTCTTCTCTTTCTGAGTTTCAAAACAACTTTTGAATCACAAAAATTAGTCTTGAAACGAGATTTTGCTGCCTATTTTAGTGAAATTGAGTCGTTTTGGGCCCAAAAGGATTGGCATCTAGTCCAGTGGGCTGGTTCTTTTTTTTTTTTTAATCCAGTTGGTGAGTCAGCCCGTATTCAATAGGTAAAAATTGGGTCAAGGTTGATGACTAACACCAAACAATTTGACAGATTTGTCATCTAAATTGTGTTTTTGTCTTTCTTCTTCCTTATTTGAGCACCAAGTTTGAGGTCAAATAGCAACGACATGTTTTTTCTTTCCCCTGTAATAAACAACAAGAAGAAATTAATTCTTGGAGCCAAAAAAAAAAAAATGCGACTTGTAAATAAAAGATGGTTATAGCTATTATCACCATTCACCACTCACCACTCACCTGTTCGAATTAGCAAGAGGAAGAGAATAGGGAAAGGGCTTGTAGGCTCTTGAGCTTATAGGAGCTAAATGTTGCTGTGAGAGGGTAACATTACAGATTTCTGTGACTGGGTTTATAGGAATTTTGGTGTGACGTGTCATGTGTTTACTTTGAGGCGTTCGGCCCATGATTAAGCTTGGTCTTTGTCCTTTATTCCTTCGTGCGATTAAGTTCGCTCCTTCGATCTCCTTTTTACACATAATCTTGGTCCTTGTCCTCTCTGCCTTCGTGCACATAAGCTTGATCCTTGTCCTCTCTGCCTTCGTGCGCATATATTTGATTTTTGTCCTCTCAGCCTTTGTGCACGTAAGCTTGAATCCTTTTCCTTTGTGCCTCTGTGCACATGACATTGATCTTACAACTTGACTCATGTTTACCAACCTGCTTGGCCAAAACTGTATGTATCATGTGGGGTCGTATATTGTCGAATATGGGGTTTTATAGGACTTTAATCTAATGCTTTGGCGTTGTGCACATGCTATAAGTAGTAGTGTACTTGATAAAGGCTCAAACATAATTGTCCATTGTAATCGTTGCAACTTGCAAGTTCATTCGAGTGTCCATTGAAGCTTCCTATCTAAATCTAAATGCTTCTAAATTCTATAACTTGTATTCGGACTGATTAATATCGGCTAATATTGGTATTTCCAATTTCTTTCTAAAAGAGAAGGTTTAGTCAGTGGTCCATGATTTGAACTCCCAAAAAAATATATAAAAATTGACCCCTCTTCAAAAGAAGAAAAAAAAAACAAAACAATTTTTTTTTTTAAAAATCTAAATTTTTTATCGAGGTAAAAGATGACAATTTTAGTGGTTGTAGTACAATTATGTTATATATTAGCATTGATACACCATGTTAAATATGCTAGTATGGATGCGGAAGTGAAAGTATAAAGTATAAAACACAATAACACACAAAAATTATGTGGTTCAACCTAATGACCTACATCTACAGAAGAAACCCTAAACGGCTACATCAATAATATATTAGAGTGTAGTACAAATCCTGTGTTACAATGAACCATAACTTGTGTATATAGTAGACTAAACCCTAGACTAATAGATTTCTAGTATAAGTAGGAGACTTGGCTTGCACACAAGGTAGAATTAGGCTTGGGCTTATGTTAATGGGCTAATATATCTCTAACACCCCCTCTCAACCTCAAGATGAAAACTTGATGAAATCTTGAGATTTGATTAGGTTGAGAAGATCCCTTGAATGAAATTTGGCTTTGTGATGGTGGTTTGAGGAAAGCAATGGTCTTGCAGTATTGATGTGACTTTTATCGGTGACATGATTATATCGGAGAGTTTTGACGGTAGCAATAGAAAACCAAAGAAGATGAATGCAGCGAAGAAACACCGAGGAAGACAGAGATTACTCTTAATATACCATAAGGATAGAAAACCAAGGCCACAGGAAGGTGGCTCTGATACCATGTTAAATATTAGCATTGATACACCATGTTAAATATGCTAGTATGAATGCAGATGCGAAAGCATAAAGTATAGAACATAATAACACGAGAATTACGTGGTTCAGCCTAACGGCCTACGTCTACGGAGGAAACTCTAAAGGGTTACATCAATAATATTTTAAGTGTAGTACAAATCCTGCGTTACAATGAACCATAACATATGTATATATAGTAGACTAAACTCTAGACTAATAGACTTCTAGAACAAGTAGGAGACTTGATTTGCACACAAAGTAGAATTAGGCTTGAACTTGTACTAATGGACTAATATATCTCTAAAAAATTATATTAAATCAATGTGGCTAAAGAAATCTCATTATCAAGTAAAAAAATAAAACTCCTGATATGAGTAATAAAATGTTGTTTAACAAGTTTTAGGTTTTGTTGTATATGTTTGTTATGCCTTTTTAAATTTTTTTGAGCACTCATATATTTTATTTACTATTATTTTTTCTTAATCTTTGAGACGAAAAAGAATGCAAGTCACGTGAGATATCAATTTGGAAGAAAAAATTATAATTTTTTAAGAAAATAATTAGAATGGTAGTTTCTTTAAATGATTTTTTATTGGTGTATTGCTTTGTTATTTATGAGTCGAATGATTTTTTATTAGTGTATTGCTTTGGTATAGTTTTAATTTACTTTTATTAAATTGATTTGGTATAGTTTTCAGTTTTCACAATGGTAGGTACACAACTTTTATTTTAAAAAATTATGGTTAATTACCTTTTAATTCTAGAGTTTTAAGTATGTTTTACATATTTAAGACTTTGTTTCACTTAAATAGTTACACTTTAAAATTTCTAAATACACTTCATTTAAATCTTTTATTTGTTACCACCATTTTTTATGAATACGGTTAAACATCATATATTAAGCTGATTTAAGCAAATTTTATTTCCACTTTGAAGTACTACTTTAAACAAAACTTACCCTAACCTCTAAGGTCTAAATAAAACTCTATCAATACTTTGGAATTCCTTTACCCCATTTTGATTAGGATAGTGCACCCATGATTATCTTATCATCTTCCACGGTCTAACATATGGTTGGGGTAACCACTTTTAAGGTTTAATTGCACCTCCTTAGGTGTTAAAAGTGCCTAGAGGTGAGCAAGGTCTCTGGTTTGAGAGCTGGGGTGGGTAGTGGTGGGGTAGATTTAGGAATTTCTAATATAAAAAACGAGAGAGAGAGAGAGAGAGAGGAGAGAGAGAGAGAGAAGAAAAGAAAAGAAAAGAAAGGAAATATTGGCCAAATGGAGCCTTGGAGGGACACATGTATGTTGTTACAATGGATGAAATTTCTTGGAATGCTTTTGTTTAGGGATATTGAAATAGCTATGTAATGATCGTTTGGTATAGTTTAATTTTGTTGGTTTATTATATTTGAAAGTAAATTGTCAAAAGTTTTGTACCTAAGTTAGTTAGCACTTTCTTATATTTTCAATAGAGATGGTCAAAATTTAAATTCCATTTCCCCCAATTATCAAATAAAAATTAATTTGATAAAAAGTATAGCTATACCTTGTTGTGCCAAACTTAAAAGTTTTTAAAAGTTTTACATATCAGAAAAAAAAAAAAAAAAAAATCACTTTGATGTCCTTTCAAGATTTAATCATAAGACATTGATTTAAATAATAATTTAATAATCCTGTTGAGGATTAGAGGATAAAATGCTGGTTGGAAAAATATAAATACAATGAACATCAATGGCCTTTAAACGTTAGCTCATAGCTGCTCTGTTTCCTCTCACTTCTCAAACGGTCAAACTTGTAAAGTGAGCTGTCTTAAGTCTTAATTCTTAAGCTTGCCTTCCTGGACCGACGTGGCCTACATTTGGTTTCCTCTCTAAATGGTGCTAAGGCTCAAGTGCCCTCGATTTTTTTTTTTCCTTCATTCATAGATGAGTCTCCTCTAGCCAATAGTGCTCTCAAAATCTCTATTTATTCCTCTTTTTAAAAAAAAATAAAAATTAGACATGATAGATTAAAACTTAGAGTATTAATTTCATAATAATTACCTTTTATATTATCTAATCAAAACACCAAATGATTTTTAATATACAGTACAGACGATGAATTTGCACTTTAATCATTTAATTGATAATATATATTTTTTTATTCAGAGTAAAAGTCAATAATAAATTAACCATGGTCCTTCTCAAAAATAAGAAAAAAGAAAAAAGAAAAAGAGATTTAACCATGGTCCCCCTGCCTTTGGAAATTTCTCACCACTCCCTTTTTTTTAATATTATTTTTATAATTTCTCCACTCCTTTCAATTCACTAACAAAACGTTTAAGTTATGAGTAAATTATACTATACTTAGAGAGGTAATTTCTGTGGTTCAAATACTCCTGAAAGTTCACAATTTATTAGAGATGCATCCAAAACAATCTTGTTCAAAATGAGAAACTGATAATTCATGAGCAAGCAGCTCACCATTCTCTGAATGTCAAACGTTCAAACTCCAAATAAGCAATGCAGCAATGCATATACCAGTGAGGGAAAAATTGATTCATCGTACAATTTTCACTGAAGTTCTATGTCCCATTTGTAATGACAAGGAGTAGACCATTTCTTTTAGTGAGTGTTGTACTGCGTGTTAGGGTGACAACACCTTAACTCAAAAATTTAGGCGTATGGATCTAAACCCAATTATGTTATATATTATTTCTTATCCCACACGGTTAGTATTGTATGATTTGGTTATGCATTAACTTTGAGGACACAGTTCAAAACTAGCAGTCTAGAACATTTTACAAAAGCCATAATTGCTTAAAGAGAGACTACTTATCCGGGTCAAAGTAGATTCATATTAACTCTCACACCCAACATAGATTACCAAGTTTAAAACCATGGCTATATTTGATGACCAAACTGATAAACAGCAAAGTAAGGCTCATATAAAATCGATTTGACCCAAATATCCAAAAGCTCTAAAACAGAAAAACAGTGAGCTCAAGAATAAGCAAAAATTTATTTATGCCAAAAATATGAAACTGGCAAGCAAATAGAATGAAGAATACAGATAGGGAAGGAGGGGCACCACAAGGAAGAAATGTTCTTATGCATGTCAGTCAAATTAAGAGTGTCTTGCAAATATACGTATCAAATCTAGAATGCAAACATACAGCAATAACACTGCAAAACATGAGTAGAGAGTAAATGCAAAATCCCACAAGAATTTAAGGCTATAAGAAAATCATGTTGGACAATCAGAAAGACTTCATTTTTCTAGTTTTGGAAAGTTACGAGAGAACCCCATAGAGAGATGCTGTTTTCACAAACTTTTCAGAAACGTTTCCATCCACCATTGATTTATCACATACAAATTCTACAATTATGATAATTTGATAGTTAACATGGGAGAGAGGAGATTTGAACCCTAGACATCTCCATTTGAAAATACCAAGAGATGCTAGTTAAGCTACATATAGCCCTTGGCTACAAATTATACAATTATGATTTGATAGTAAACGTATAGATCAAGGCCAACGATATGATTGTGAACAGAAATATGTGAAAACCTAAATCTATAGTAAACTCATCAGTCATCACCATAAGTCCATAACATCAAGCCACACCAAAATGAAATTTCCCACAGCCATTAAACTACACCAAATTAGATGTCCACATCACATATCCATGCAATGGTAACACTTAAATTCAGCTTCTTAAATACTTATCAGTATCATATAGGATAGCCAACCATGTTCACTTAGCTCAACAGGATTTACCCGAAGTTGGAAAGTGAACATCAAGACACTCAAAAACCCACTCATTGCCATCCACTAAACACAATTACATGGCCAGACCACTCATATGTGAATCTATCAATCTTGACCCTTCTTATACTATTTGTTCAGTACCTTATTTTCACATGCTGAAATTATCCAAACTACAAAGTTAAGAACTTTGAGTACCTTTTCTAAAGAACCAAACATAGCTTACAGTTTAAATGCCTATGCTTTGCTCACAGAAGGAAGATGTGTCTGTGTTTCTAGAGCAAACATGTATAAGCATAAAAGCACATCAATTAGTTTTGCCAAAACTTTAAAATGGCTCAAGGATTTCAATATTTCCCAAAGTAGAAAAGCTCTGGAACAACAAATTTAACATCCAAAAACGATGGTCTTCAAATGACACAGGCAAAAGAACTTGAGGAACCAAATAGAAATCACCCATTTCCCCACCATAAATAATCAATTGTTGCATATAAAGCTATGGTTCCTTAAACAGCCTATGTATCAGGGTTAAAATAATTTACTATTGAAAGATATTTTTACTTCAAGGACTACTTTTTGAAAAGTTTGTTGTCAAATTCACAATAAATCTGTCATTACAATTTGCCCCAAAAAGGGACATATATATTTAACCCCAACCTTTCCGGCCCAAATTTAGTTCTCTCAATACATCAAAGCCAATCATGCAATGATTAAAAAACCAGTGACATATTTTTCCTCTTAGAATCAAATAAAGTATATAAGAATGAAATTTTGTAATAGTAAATAAATAAAGCACCCAGAAAATCAAATAGTTTAACTCAGAGGTGAGGAAAATAAAACATTTATTCCACAAAAATGATAATAACCCCCACACCCAAACCACAAAGTAAGACCTGACTCAAGTTCTGACGCAAACTACAGTGTCAGTCAGTCTGTAAGGTAAGACCTGACGCAAGTTCTGTATTTATATCCACCGAGGAGAATGCCAAAAGGGAGGTTTCGCGTGAGCTTTAAGTGTGAGAGGCATTTTTATTTTTCCTTTTTTGTCCTGTTGGAAGGAAATTGTACGTGGAACCTCCACGTGGACTATATGCCAAAGTGGATATTATGTTTACAGACTGACTGACACTGTGAGAGGCATTTTTATTTTTCCTTTTTTGTCCTGTTGGAAGGAAATTGTACGTGGGACCTCCACGTGGACTACATGCCAAAGTGGATATTATGTTTACAGACTGACTGACACTGTGCGATAGCCAATCGCAAGTAACCAAGCGCCATTAGAGCACTTGCAGCAGTGGAGCTAAATAGCTGTATAGCTATTTTAGCTTCACCAAACCACCAAAAAGAAGCATATAGCAGTGGAGCTAAATCTATATTTTTTTAGCTCATTGCTACAGTGCACATCTATAGATAGATGTGCATTGTTCATGAGAGCTAAAATTTTTTTTTTTATTATTTTGTGTTCATATTACTTTTTTATTGTGGTGTTTTTATTGTACTGAGATGTATTATTATATTGTGGTAGATATATTATTTTATTGTAATATTTCTATTATTTTATTGTGTTGAAAGCTAAAATAGATTCACTGCTGCAGCATGTGTGTAGATAAAATAGATAAAATAACTTTTGGTGGAGTTAAATTGCTAAATTTTTAACTCCACTGCTGTGGATGCTCTTATGGATACCCAATTCCATACCATTTTTTTTTAAATCTCTCCCGCATTCGCAAAACAGACACCGGAAGTTCTCTTTAAAAACATACCAACTTCTATAAGACACTTCGTTTTCTTTTTGTTCCAAAATGGCCTCTGTCCAACCTTCTATCATTCTGCTCTATTTTTCTCTCCTCCGAGTCTTCTCAGGTAACACAATCGTTCCACATGTATGTTATACTCTGTTTCTTTTAGTTTTTGTGATTAACTTTTTACTTGAAATACTGAATATATCTTTTTAACAATTTTTACTTTTGTTGGTTTCAGTATTTCATTCAATTAATTTTTTCTTGGTTACTGCAGGGAACGAGCTTAATTCGGACATAGTTCTTGGCCTGGTCATTCTTATCATCACACTGCTCTCACTGCCCAGGTTTTTAACTAACAACACTGCTATTTTAATAACTTGCTGAGGTTTATGAATAATAGGGTGGATCTAGGCCTTTCTCTTTCTGCTGGACAGCTTGGGAAGTTTGAATTTTCTTGTGGTTAAGAAAATTTGAACTGTTTGGCTTTCTAATTGTTTTAGTGCAAGTCATATATGCTCTGTTTTTCTTTTTCTTCTTATAATAGTTAAAGTTTATGAATAATGAATACCAGTGTTTGTTTGTAAATGACTCTATTTAGAACACATCAAGAATAATTTTAAAAAAATGGATTAGATCCTCTCAGTGGTACATGAATCATGATGGGTGAGAGAGTTTCAACTTCATCCTCTCCACAACCCATTATTGACGTTCTGTAAATTTTTTTCTAACAATCTGTTTTTGTTTCAGATTTCGGCAAGTTGAGTTGGCCCTAGAACTCATTTTTGAAGCAGTTTGGACCCTTCTTAGAATTGTTGTTCTATTCCAACAGTTAATTCGCGATCTTCACGAGATAATCTCAATGGCACATGATGGGTGAGAAAGTATTTCAACTTCTTCCCCCCATATCCCACTATTGACGCTCTGTAAATTTTACTGTTATTCTTAACAATTTTTTTTTTTCCAGATTTCAGCAAGATGTGTCAGTCCTACAACTAATTGATGATGTAGTTAGGTCCCTTTTCAGCCTGGTTGATCAACTCCAACAACTGATACACACATGCAGAGGGATTTGGTCCATTTGGACAGCAAGACAGCCTGCTGCCGTTGCCAGTGAACACCAGAACGAAGTCCCACCTACTGGTGCTGAATCAGCTGATGCTGCCAATGGCCACAACGAATAGTCCCACATTTGCTTTTCTGAGTGTTTTTCACTATCATGATTATTATTAGACACTCGTTCTTCTATACTATGTTGGCTTAACATCATTTAATACACATAAAGTTGAAACAGAGTGAATTGTTATCCATGCTCTGTACTTGTTGGTTTGTTTGAATTACGTAGCTTGAATTGAATTTTCTTGTGGTGTGAGGTTTGCAATTTACTTCGTGTTATGCTATATATTATTTTTCCCATTTTGTAGAATATATGTTGTGTGGACTTGTTGTACTTTTTAATCCTCTGTTGAGGGGTTATGAAAATTTGAACTGTTTGGTTTTCTGACTGTTCTAGTACAAGTCATGCTTTGTTTTTCTTTTCCTCCAAAACTTGCTGAGGTTTACGAATAGTAGTGTGGATATGGGCCTTTTTCTTTTTGCTGGCAGGTTTGAGGTTTTTCTTTTTCACGAATAGTAGTGTGGATACTCTAATTTGGCTTTCTTACCAATAACTCAACTTCCTCCCTATAGAATATAGTGCCACCTCTTCTATCTGCAATCTGCATTTTAATTGTTTGTTAGCTTCATATTTTAGGGATAAAACTGGTTTGCACTTATACTTGAGCTCACTACATTTTTTGATTTTGAGCTATTAGGCTTCTTGAGTTATATTGGTTTGCATAGACAGTTGAATCAATATCCGTCATACTGTCAAGGGTACTCTTCCCATTGTATCGTTGTGGCCATCATTGGCATTAGCAGAAGGTTGTGCAGTCCAAATGTTCCAAATCCCTCTGCATGTGCGTATCAGTCGTTTGAGTTTATCAACCAGGCTGACGAGGGACCCAACGACATCAACAATTAGTTCAAGAAATGACACAACTTGAAATCTAAAAAAAAAAAAAAAGAATTGTTAGAATAAAAGTAAAATTTACCGAGCCTCAATAATGGGATATGGGGAGGAAGAAGTTGAAATACTTTCTCACCCATCATGTGCCATTGAGATTATCTGGTGAAGATCGCGTATTAACTGTTGGAGTAAAACAACAATTCTGACAAGGGTCTGAACTGCTTCAAAAAGGAGTTTTAGGACCAAGTAAAATTGCTGAAATCTGAAACAAAAACCGATTGTTAGAAAAAATTTACAGAGCGTCAATAATGGGTTGTGGAGAAGAAGAAGTTGAAACTCCATCACCCATCATGATTCATGTGCCATTGAGAGGATCTAATCCGTTTTTTCAAAATTATTCTTGATGTGTTCTAAAAAGAGTTATTTACAAACAAATTCCAAAAAAAAGGTAAAAAATAAATAAACATACAGCTACTACTAACATTATGTAACTAAATTAATTCCGCATTAAAAGATTTTTTCTAAAGCAAAATATGTAAAATTCGTTTTACTATGTTTTATTTCTTTATGACTAAGAAGTCTCAAATGGTCAAAATGTAATTACCAAATACCCAGCAATAAGATGATTTAGTTGATCAATGATACCATTTATGACCAAAGTTCCTATCAATATATATTAAATTGACTAACGAAACTTTCATAATATTGATGTGAATGAGAATCTTTTATCCCACCTGCAATATTCCATTTTTTACACTGGTATCCATTTTCTTAGACAGAAAAAAATAATAATCAGTATCATGTGTATGGGATGAAGAAGTAGTCATTTTATTTTAATTTTATTTTGCTGATAAGAGACGCTCGCATTAGTGGTCGATTAACCGTTAATGTTCAGGACTACCAAATAAATACATTAATGTCACACAGTGGCCGAGCTAGGATTTTAGTCTAAAGGGAGCAAAATTAAAAGACGATATTAAAAGTAAAATTTATCTAAAAAACATTAATCAACAATAATAACAAAATAAATAAACAATTGTAAGCAAATATGAATATATTTCATATTATTAAAATAAATAAACAAAAACAACCAATTTATAGCTACTAAAAAATTTACAAATTGATGGAGTAAAAATATGATTAGTGTTACTTAAAAAATATAATGAATAAATGTTTGAAATTATTTTTTGTGATTGGTGACATGCCAATTTGTAAGACATAAGTAGTAAAATTTGTAATATCTCTAGCATTATTCAAAGATAAAATGCTGTGAAAAGTATCATAAATAATAAAAATGGTGTAAATAATGATATAAAATAAAAATAAAAATAGTGAAATAGGTGGTTTGGCCACTTTCAAGTTTCAACAAGTAGAAGTTTTTTTTTTTTTTTTTTTTTTTTTTTTCATGTGACTACTAATACAAAAAAAAATTAGGAGTCAGGGGGCAGGTGCCCCCCCTCTGGCTCCGCCAGTGATGTCACAAGACTCACAACCATATATTAACCATTCATCCTTATTACTTTTATATTGTGACAGATTTCACAATTCGCTCCAATATCAATGGGCTAGGTCTGCGATCTAATGCTATAAAAGATTTGTGCCCTCTCATCCTTCACCAATTGGTCGTTGGATGGATGGGTAAGGCACACGGTCCGATAAGTGGTATCAAAGCCAACATCATAGGTTCGAGTCATTGGAGCCGCATTGTAAGGGAAGGATTGTGAGGGATTTCACAATTCACTCCAATACCAATGGGCTTGGTCTGTGAACGAATGCTATAAAAGATTTGTGCCCCCTCATCCTTCACCAATTGGTCGTTGGATGGATTGGTAAGGCACATGGTCCGATATATACTATATGGGACTTTGTCATTTAATTTAACTAGGTAATTTACAACAATAATTCTGAATTATTTAACTTGCTTCTAGTTTATCTCTCTCAACAACAAAAGAAAAAAACGCAAATAATTATAATTGTTTACCTCTCAAAATTATTCTTAATTTGTTTTTAAGAGACTTGTGTTCAACAAATTCTAAGAATTCACAATAAATTTTCTTTTATATATATTAGTATACAACTTAATTAATACTACATTAAAATATTAACTTTTATCATTTTCTCTAAAAAAAAATGTAAAGTTCATTTAACTATAGGAACAAAAAGATGTCTCTAATGCATTATTAATAGTTAGAAGATTTAATTCATCAACCATACGATTTTATGACCCTAACTTAATCTCCACCTATAGTGGTCTTGCGCCATGCTTAAATGTTATATTGAACCAATCCCTATAACTTCATGATAATTTTGTTGTAACAAAATTATGTTGTGTTACACACTTACACTAGTATGATAATAAAATCTTTTAAGAACACCTTGTTGAGGGACTATGTTTTAAGTCCATATAACTATAGGAAGAGAAGGATGTCTCAAATGCATTAATATCAAATAACAAACAGTTAGAAGATTTAGTTGATCTATAGTATGATATGAGCCAAAGCTGCCTATATATTGGTCTAGTCATGTGCCATGCTTAAATTGTATACTAAATAGATCTGAGTAATTTCATAGTATTTACGTATATATTTCAAATAAGAGATGAAAATTTGAACATTGGACGTTTGAAATACTCAAAAGTACCAAGCCAATTAACCTAAAGGTCATTAGTAATTTGATGCAACCTTTTCATTTCAACAAAGATTTTGTTGTTACACAATAAAATGTTTTGAAATACTTTAACACAGGCTAAATGTCTATAGCTCAACTATTACTTCCAAATGTTGAAATCCCCCTTGCTTGTAATTATTGAATCATCCAAAAAATATTGACACAATAATTCTAACACATGTACACATAAATGTACAAATATATAATTACACACATTTTTATATAAAGATAGACCAAAATCCAGGCAGATACCTTTGGTGAAGTTTATGCCAACCCTTTAGAAAGCATGTTATCTTGCCTATGACTTAATCATTTGACACAATTTCTTAGGATCAATACATTATGTTTCTCATTTAAATTTTAAAAAAATTATTACATTAAATGTAATTGTTTTAGAGAAAGTAACATAATTTGTATTGTATTGGTCTTGCAACAATTTGTTTAATTTTGATTAAGAAACCTAAAGTACAACAAATAAAATTTTTACCTAAGTTTGTTGTTATGTATAAACATATTCTAAAAAAAAACCACCAAATTAAATAAATATATAGTTACTAGTAAAAATACACAATTAAATCTGTGAGGGGGGGGGGGGGGGGGGGAAACCTCCTGAATAACCATTTGGATTTTGGGTCTGATTGGCTAGTACTAGTTTGTTTTTTATCATGGCCTCCTGATCCACAAGTCAGTCTGCACTGTAAAGGTCTGAGGAGTTGTCCAAGGAGGAATGTCTCTTCGGATAGGCTCGGCAATGACCCTGGGACTTGCTAAATGGGTTAAAGGCAGGATTTTGGAAAAGCTGATGGGTAAAGGGATGACCCAAGCACCCTCTAGAAGCAAGGATGTGTGAGAAATATCTGAAGAAAAAGCTGCTACCACCACATTTAAGGCCCTGCATCTACCTCCCTGGCTGCATTAATGGGAAAATGACCTCTGAACAGTAGAATTTAACATTCTTGCTATTATTTGAAGACTTCAAGAAGGGGGTGGATGGGACAAGTATCTAAGGAGGAAGATTAATATGACATGTGGATGAACCAGTGAAGAAGAAGTATACGAGGAAACAAGAGAGGAAAGAGGGGGGATCTACACTTTCTGCGGAGAAAAAAATAGGAACTAAGAATTGTAAACTTTGGCATAGAAAGAGATTATTTATACAAATCGTTCTCGGCTTACGTTCGAGAAGGTCTTTTTGTCATACCTGTTTAGCATTTGCACTGATTGTGGCACTCTAGCCTGCTAATCAAACTTTATACATCCCGAACCTAGACTTCAAATCCACACTCTACAAATCTTATTGCATAAGGCTCATTGGGCCTGAGCCTAATATTTGTTTTTTTGGATCCGGGTACAATTGTGCACTTACAAAATCAATATTGCATTAGAAATTATTAATTTTGATCATTTTCTAAAATAACCCTTGTTGGCTTACGTGAAAAGATTTGATAGTAGTCAAGCTCATCCCGTTGAGTGTAGTCCTTAGCCAAGAGTCTTGCTTTATATATTTCTACAAACCCATTAGACCTATACTTTATATTATATACCCACTAAGAACAGTAGCATTAGGTTAGCATAGCAAACCAAACACCAAAAACTTCACAATCAAATGTTCAAATTACTAAAAAATTTAGCATGGATGAACATTTCAATTCTATTAGTAGAACTCTATAGCAAATATGGTAAATTTTTTTCTTATTTTTTTATTCTCTTTTTCTCTCTCCTCTAACATATGTTTGTCTCTCTCTCTTTCCCCGGTATGGCCCTCAACAACTTTTGGGGCCTAAGGCGAAAAACTTTAAGTGGGGCATTTTCTTATATGTAAATATTAACTAAATAACATTTATTTTCATTATTATCTTTTTGTTGTATAATTTCATTATTATCTAATTATTTTTTGTTCATTTGTTATATTTTCTTCCTAATTTTCTGTTGTGTTTTGTTCAGTAATAGTAACAAATTTATCCATAGATCCTTTTTGTGATTCAATTTATTTTTCAAGTTTTATCTTTATTTTCAAAGTTTTTTATATCCATTTTTTAATAGATATTTATAATTGATAAATATTTCTAAATAAATAAAACACGATTTACAATAAAAAATTACAATTTAACTAAAATGAAATTTAAAGAATAGAACAATAGAACCTGATATATGAAAAACAAGATTGCAACTTTACTAAATGATGTGATCACTTTATACTCTAAATCTACACAAATAAACATGTATTTATCAAATAACTTAGTAAACTAGTACTAATATAAAGTAAATTATTCTAAAAGAATAACTAATAAAAATATTCCTAAACAATCCAAATTAAATTACTATTGGAAATTAAAATATTAATAAAAAGTTAACAAAACACGTGATAATGCCATAATGGTAGCAGTCTAGTGTTAGTAAAGTAAAAGGTTTTGACTAGGTGTGTAAACATTTGTCAGAGCATTCACAGCAGTGGAGCTAAATTTTTAGCTTTTTAACTACACAAAAAGTTACTTTATCTATTTTACCTTCTCACATTCTACAGCAGTGGAGCTATTTTTAGCTTTTAATAGAATAAAATAATATAAACACTACAATAAAATAATATTTTATTCATCCACTAACTTACAACCACAACCACCGTCAAACCCATAAAAATTACAATACAACAACAACCCCACCGTTCCCATCAAATCCCATCAAAACCAGTGAAGAAGAACAAAACAAAAACTTAGAAAAATCAACACAGCACCGAGGGGCACGGTTTCAGTATCGGTGGACGAGACCCATGCCCGATACTCTGTCCGATTCAGTATCGGTGGACGATATTTGCACTGAGGGGCATGGTTTCATGGTCGTCACTGACGAATCGAGCCTTAACTGATGCAGACCGCTCGATTTTGCTGCCAACGGCGTGGCTCGATCCTTCACGATCGAAATCAAAGCAAGGCAACACAGTGGATTCAACACAGCCAAACCGAAACCCATGCCTGATACTCTGTCTGATTTGGTACCGGCCGACGAGACTTGCGCCAATCATCAATCAGTGATCATAGATAGTGATGATGAGTGCAAAGCGAAACGGAGTGCTTCGATTTGAGGTGAGTCGCTGATGCTTTGGTTTCCGATTACGCTACAACTCTCTCTTGGCTTCGATCTCATCGCTCTACTCGTGGGTCTAAGGCGGATGGTGGATCGGCGGCGTGGGTCTGAGGCGGATGGCGGATCAACGGCGTGGGTCTAAGGCGGATGGCGGCGTGAGTCTGAGGTTGATCGGCGGTGGGTCGGTGACGTCGAGCTTCGGAGTTGAGAGAGATGAGGTTCAGATGTGATGAGAGAGAGAGAGAGAGGCACGGTGGGATTTGGGATTATTTTAATTGGAAGCTGGAATATAAAATTATTATTATTTTTAGCTCTCATGAACAGTGCACATCTATTGATAGATATGCACTGTTCGTGAGAGCTAAAAAAAAATAGGTTTAGCTCCACTGCTGGAGCAAGCTTTTTGATGTTCAAGGAGCTAAAAAATACCAATATAGCAATATACCACCACTGCTGTGAGTGCTCTCAGTGGGCTTTTTTAAATTTAATTTTGTCTCTTCACCTTCATTTTCTGTGTTTTGTGAGTATTAGAAGGGCCTTTTTAATACACAATGCATTTTATTGGCTAACAAATACGCCTTATTATTATTTATTTTTTCTTGAGTAGAGGCCTAAAGAAGTCTTAATTAAAATATAAACATAAATATGTTATACTATAGAATCAGGGGCAACTCCATGTTATGGTTTGGGTGTTCAAATGAACACCCTAACCTGGGGAAAAAATTATATAATAAATTTTTTTTTGTCTACCATAAATAAAAATGAACACCCTAAGATGTAGTTACAAAGACCAATAAGGGTAAACATAGTTACAAAAATCAATAAGTTGAGTAATAACAAAAATTCCTAGTGCAAAAATTCTTCAAAAATTCTAATCTATTTTAGCATAAAAAGCTAAATTTTCTATTTTACATAACCTCCTTTTTAAAATAAAAAAAAAATCTATATCAAATTATCTATTTGACACTACATTTTATTAAAGTATTTCTTTATTAATTTTTTACTACTCTCCCAAATAACTTCTCTCTCTGTATATGAGTATAGAAAGTATTAGAAAACAATTTTGCATATAGATAGTAATCCTATATATTTGCACAGTCATTGTAACTACAAATGCATTTTACAAAATAATACATTAGTTGATGTAGATGATTTTTGTGGCTGGTTGTGCAAAACCACCTTAGAAAAAATTCTTAAAGCCCTCGCTATATAGAATTAGTTAAAGAAGGTGACATTCTTTATTTGGTGGCCTTATGTTGTTACCTATATATGCTCCAGCCGGCCCTGCCGATATTCTTCTCTCTAACTCTTTGCCTATCTCACTCTAACCACACCTCTGATCTCGCCATTATGTCCGGATCTCCTTCTTGTGGTGGGTTATTATTATTATTTTTTTTGTTGTGGATTGATGGGTGGTTCCGATGATGGGATCGGCCGGAGGGTGGGACAATTTTGGGATGAGTTGCTCTGGTTTTGGGTAGGTTCCAATAAAGTTTGGGCATGTTCTTGTGGCAGTTGGCTGGTTGCTGCTTGTAGGAGAGGTGGTGGTTGTGTGTGTGTGTGTGTGTTTTTTATTCATAAATAAAAGGTAGTAATTTTTTAAAGTTATTTTAATTGGTGGTGTGGTATAGTAAGAGATGTGATGTAAAGTGTATTGTAGAATGATGTATTAAAATAGATAAAGTAATTTTTGTTGTGTGAAGATATATATATATATATATATATATATATTTTAGCACAGTTGATGATACTCTTACAAGTTACAACTAATCGGTTGTTTCCTAGAAGGTAAAGTCTGGTGCCTTACTTAAACTTGTGGGGCGTTATTTTTTTCATCTAAAATTTTAGCAATACTTTGCATTTTAATCTTTCTTATTCCTTATGCTTTATCAGTTGCAAGTGATTGGAAATTTTATGTACCACACCGCCATGTGGAAATTTTAATGTAAGACCACTTGTACAGTTATCAAGCGTTTGAGTGAGAAAGAGTAGGTAATTGTTGAAGCCATTGAAGCTTTTGTTGCTAATGCAGCGGTCCAGTTTGCCAAGGATCTTAGCATTCACAAGCTTGAAATTGAAGGGAACTCACTGTTGGTCATCTCGGTCTTTTGAGACAACAGAACATCCTTTGCTTTGCAGGGACATTTTATAGAAGAGACAAAAATCTTGTGAAGATCTTTACAATAGTTTAATTTTAAGTATGTTAAGAGGGTGGACAACTGTTTAGCTCATGCCTTTTATAGGAGAGTTATTTTTCATCTTCAGGTTTGGATGTTTAGGTAGAAGAGCTCCCGTGTTATTTGAAAATTGTATTCCAAAATTATTTAAGTTAATAAAGTATACTTGCATTTTTCTAAAAATAAAAATAAATAAAAGAAGAAGTAGGTAACTTCGACCCAATAAAAAAAAAAAAGAGTGGGTAACACTGTAACAAGATAAGAGGGTTTGGACTGGAAGCTTATGTTATGGGCTACACTCACACTTCATAGTTCTTCCTCCTCACTTTATGAACTTTGTATGTCCACTGACCCAAATCTGGCATTTGAGAGTACTCTGTTTTGTTGTACTACAGAACAAACAAAAAAACTGCAAACCTCATAGCACAGACGGTTTATTTTAGTAATCAAACTAAATTAACAAAAGCATGGACTCCACTCTGTTTCAACTTTACGTACGAACGTATTTTTTCCAAACAAGCTGCAAATTGCATATAGCAAATAGTGTATATATTGGAAGCTCAAACTTCAAACAGGGTTGACGTTCAGAGTTGTAAGTTGGATCTTGAGCAGAAAAAATAAAATGATGGTGTGAGAGGGCAACCGACAGATTTTTTTTTGTGACAGGCTTTATAGGAATTTTAATGTGACTTTGCGTGTGTTTTTTACTAGTATTCTGACTGATTAGTTTCGACTAACAGTGGTATTTCCAATTTCTTTCTAAAAATTTCCCTCCCTTAAAAAAAAAAAAAAACACAAATCAAAAAAATCAAAAAATCTTTCAAGGAACTTAAAAAAGATCAAACAAAATTGTAATATCTCATAAAAAAAACAATAAAAATCACCAACAAATTGTACAAATAATATTCCGTTCTCGTTCCAACTAGAAAACTTGGTGAGAACTATCTCAAAAGAACAATCCACTATATCAAGTTGAGATTTACAGTTTAGAATATCAATTCGTAGTAAATCTAACATAGTTACCAAACTATGCTTTGACTCCATAAACTTCTTTGATTTGGATCTTGTTCTTACATGAACCACCTATTCATGCTTCAATCTTCAGTACGCTTGATAGTTGAAGGCTTGGCAGCAACTTTACTCCATTGGTACTAGCAATATGAATTTGATCTCTGGTAGATGCTTGTAGAGTTAAAAGGTTACAGAACCTCACACATCTCACAGGAGTAATTCTCAAGACTTGAAAAACGTGTATTAGGTTTTTCCATTTATACCTATCAATGGTGGACTCAAACCCTAAATGTTTTGCGGGCTGTTGGGTCTGATTTAAAAATCTGTAGAATTGCAGTTCAATCAATTGAAGGCCTTTCTCGATCGATCGAGCTCTTCAGATTTTGAATTCTTCTTTCTATAGCTTGTATGTTCTTGAATCTTGATTTGTATAAAATTGAGCAATGTCTAAAACACTTCTAAGACATAAAATTAAGCAATGTCATAAATATGATATGACATCTGTATGCTTTGGCATAACAAAAGTGTAATGTCAATGACATCTGTATGCTTCGGCATAGCAAAAGTACAATGTCAAAAAACTTAATATAATTGGGTATTTGTTTTCTCTCCTTTGTATACCTATGCATGATTTACTTAATAAAAAGAAAATATGCAAAGAAAATAAAAACAAAAAATAAAAAATACTTTAAATATGATTGCAAGCGTGTTTTCTAGAAGATGTGGGAGTTATAGGATGTACCTCGAAGGTGATAGTCCCCATCAAACAGTTATGATTGTGTGTGAGTTAAAGTGATTTTCTCATATCTCAAATCGTCATAACATAGAGACACTTGTGCAATCTTGCGATGTTTTTACACACAACACACAATATTCTTTGCTACTTTTGATACATGTACAGGTATAATGTGATTTGGTCATCACAAGATTTACATGTGTTGATGTATACTCATTAAACTGTCTTGACTTGTTTTTGACATATAAAATCGGTTAGACTTGTTTAGTGTGTGTGTGTGTGTGTTTTGGGATCCATGTGCTTAAAATTGTTGTTGAGAGATGATTTTGAGAGTTTAATAGGTTAATTGAATCTTTGATTAAGTTGCATGCATGATTGCATTCGTGTCTGTGTTTTTCCTTCTCGAAAAACTGCTTTTAAAAGCTGGCTTGACATCTCCTCGACACCTCCTCGATACCTGGTTTTCTGTCGAGTTTCTTAGCTTTTTCTTATCACAATCTCGACAGCTTCTCAACACCTTGTGGATCGATCAAGAAAACTTCTGTCCTCTTGATAGCTTTTCGACACCTGGTAGATCAATCGAGCTTCTGTTCTCGTGTCTTTGCTTTGTTCCTCAACACCTTCTCAATAGCTCTATCTATCAATATTACTTTTCTCGACAGTTTCCTCGACAGATGGCTCGACACCTCTCGACACCTGTATCTGTCAAAATTTACTGAACCTCTATTTAAAGGTTCTGTGCGATCCAGTTTCTCATTTCTCTCGATCTCTCTCTCGATCTCTCTCTCGATAGCTTTGTCTCTTCACCTTCTAAACCTCTCTCTTAGGAGGGAGTGGGATCACAAGGTTTCTTCAATTTTTCTTCAAGATTTTCTTCACTTGGTAAGCTTCTAATCTTCTTCATTTACTTGCATTTCATGTTTTGAAACCTAGTTTTTGGGGTTCTTGAAAAATTTTGGGGTTTTTCAAAAGTGATGAGTTATTGTTGCAATTTTGGGATGGGTTTTGTAGATTTGATCTTAAAAACTCCATGCATTGCATCGCATTCACATTTTAACAGTATTCTCATGCATTTAGATGTGTGCAAACTATTTGTGTGCTGGTGGGTTTGGACTGGACTGAGCTCATAATGCTTTTCATATTGCATGTCACATATTCATGAATTTCCCATGCATACGTTCTCTCTTTTCAATATACTTATTATATTTGAATTGTTTTGGGACTTCTCTGAGTGTTTCTTTCTCTCCCCCCCCCCCCCCTCTCTTTCTGTTTACGTTAGTAGTGTCTATGGCACCAAAACGTAAGTCAGTTCCATCCTAGAACCCTCTCCGTTCTAGGGCCTCTTTGTCTTCTGATCCCACTCCCTCCTATGTTCAGTTCCGTGGTGAGGATGCCCATAAGGACTTCTCGGAGAACTTTCCTAAACGAGGTGTTCATTCGGAATGCCAAGTTATTCTAGTGGACTTCGCCGACACTGATCTTCCTGATGTCATTCACAAATGGGAATGGGAGTCACTGTGTGACATCCTGGTCACTTGTCCTTCCGTGTTGATTCAGGAGTTTTACTCCAACATGCATGGAACTGATACTTCAGTACCTTTCTTTCACACTCGCGTTCAAGGTACGCGCATAGTAGTCACACCAGAGTTGGTATCCAATGTGCTTCATATTCCGAGGGTTGCACGTCCTAACTACCCTGGTTGCAAGCGTTTACGGACTATTTCCAAAGACGAGATGATTTTTGCTTTCTGTGAGCGCCCTTCTGTTTGGGGTGAACACCAGTTTACATCATGTCAACCTTTTGCTAAAGGTCCTCATTTCTTGAACATGGTGATGACTTTTGTGTTGTATCCTCTCTTTCACTACAACTCTATTACAGAGCCTCGTGCTCGTTTTCTGTTGTCTCTTCTTGAGGATATTACCATAGATTTTCCCTCACATTTTATCTTTTCTATCATAGATATGTATAGGGATACGACTACCCGTGATAAGCTCATCTTTCCTTCCACTATCACGAGGATTTTACGCCATTTTTTCATCCCTTTTCCCGTGTCTGACCCCTTTCATGTCATGGGTGCCATAGACGCCGCAACCGTAAAACGTAGTGAGGCGCAGTTTAGGTCGTGACAGACGGTTTCAGCAGCTCCTTCCTCCCGTCCGACTCCATCTAGATTTGCTCGAGCCTCATCCGTTCCCTCCTCTTCTTCAAGTGATGTGTCATTAGGAGGCATCATGGCGCAGCTTCAGCGCATGGATGCTCGCCTAGATACGCTCTCTACAGAGTTGTATTAGGTGAATGTTCGTGTTGGTCGCATTGCTCTATGACAAGCGACCATAGGTGGTTTTGTTCCTAAGGTTTCTCCTCCACCACCTCTTGTGGCTTCCAAGTCTGAGGATGAAGATGGTTATGACGATGATGCTTCGGATGATGATGATAGGGATACTAGCTCTACCGATGAGATGTCTACCTGACGCTCTACCGATAAGATGTCTACTTGACGCTCTACCGATAAGATGTCTACTTGACACTCTACCCTTTGTCACTCGTGACAAAAAGGGGAAGTAGTTTTGGGTTATGAGAGTAGTCATACTTAGGGAGAGAGCTTGTATAGGGACATTTTTTATAGGGGGAGTGTTGTTGTTTTGAGGGATGTAGTGAGGATTACTTATATCTTTTTCTTTTCTCTACTTTAGATACATTTTCTTTATGACCATGTATGACATACATTGGATTTATTCTCTTTATATGTTGATGTATGTTTCTTTCACCTACCCTTACATGTGTTGTTTCTTTTCTATCTTTATATACATAATTCTTATTACTTGTATACAATCTTTAATTTTCGTTTCACATTAAGATGCCTTGATGAGTTTTGTTTAAAGTGTTTCATAAATACAGGTTGTCAAAGTCTACTTTCCATAAACTCTCTTCTTGCAAAGTTTTTCAAGAGTTTGTGTTAGGATAGATTTTATTGTATTCAACAAGTGAATATGAGTTGAATGATTTATGACTTCTCTCATATGTTCATTTGTTAGTTGTGGTTTTGCCACAGATTGCCAAATGGGGAGATTATTAGTACATATGTGTTTCACTTGTTTAGAACATATGTCATTCTTTTATGTAATTGGCTAATCCTTTGACAAAATGCACTTTACTTGTAATTGGGTAAATTTAGGATGAGTTTTATACTTTAAGAAACTGTGTTTCAAGATTAAGTGTTGAAGTTTTCAAGTCTGTCCAAGAAACAAGCTGAAAAGTGCAAGATCATTAAAGCTCGACAGCTAGCATGTGTCGAGGTTTAAAGAGTTGTTCCAGCCCCGTGGCTCAACAGCTACTCGACAGCATCTCGACACCTCTATCTGTCGAGGTTTGAGAAAAACAGATTTTGAGTTTTGTTTTGATTCAAATCCGTAGATGTGTTTTTGGGTCTTCTTTTCTCATAACCCTAAACATATAAAAGGATTATTTTAAGGGCCGTTAAAGAGTACACAGGTTGCACAAGCATTAAGAAATCCTTGTTCAAGCAAGTTGTGATCGGAGACAAAGTTCTTGCCCTAGTTCATCTCTCTTGTGAAGAAGTTGCTGTGTAATGTGCAACGTAGGGTTTTGTAACCAAGCATCTTCTTGATCTTCATCGTATGGATGAATTGAAGAACTTTGCAGCCAACAATCTTCTCTAGTTGGTGATTGAAATCACGTACTGGAATCCGCGCAATTGGTTAGTCACGTACTTGGGAGCCATGCATTGAAAGGAGAAATTGTCACTACAGAATAAGTTCAATTGGGTATTGTGGTAAGGGTTCAACTGTAAGTTGATAAGGTACTTGAGATTTCTTTACTTGTAACCGCTTGTTGTGATAAAAATGGAATTTCGGGAGTGGTGACCTTAAAATTACCCCGTGGAGTTTTTACCGTGTAGGTTTTTTCCATTTGTAAACAAATTACCGTATCATTTATTTTCCACTGCATACTTAGTTTAATTGGTGATTTGTTTGTGTTACCACGCAATTTGCATGTTAATTTGATTAATTGATAACTTGACTAATTAATCAATTAATCCACCACAAGGGATCAATACGTTTTTGGCCTTTCAAATATATTTTCCCATATTGCTAAGCATTAATTTTTCATTTATAGTAATACATATATGATATATGAATGTTGGGCGCAGGGGAGAGAGAGAGAGAGAGAGAGAGCACTGAAAAGAAAAGAAAAGAAAAGAAAGAAAAGAAAATATATATATATATATATATATGTATGTATGTGTGTGTGTACTGTAAATTTGAGAACAAAAAATTATGAGACAAAACAGTGTTATATAAAAACCGCTTCACATATTATAGCGAATGATCGTCAACCATGCAAGAAAACAGAGAGAGAGAGGAGAGAGAGAGAGAGAGAGCTTCTCATTTCCTCACATGGACCCACCGCCTACATTCTTAGACTTCGTGACAAATTGTACAATTAAATAATAATCAATCATGCAAGAAATTGAAAAGGTATGAACAAGTAGATGAATTTTTCCATACCCTTAGCAGCACTCCAAGAAAAGGTGTGGACATGATATAAAGACAAACCTTTGATCTCTTTTCTAATGTGTTGAGATAGGCCCAGGTGTGAAAAAAAAAACTAAAAAGCCGATGAATTTTTCTATGCCCTACCTGGACTGAATAATAAAGTAGTCTTTGAAGGAATTGGTAGCACCCCTTTGTCAATTTTGCATCTAAAGGAAAGTGAGAATCCTCAACAATGCATTTCATTCTTTTTTTGCTTTATACCGTGAGAAAATGACGAAACATGCCCAAAATAATGTGTTCAGCGTCAGCATCAGCTTCGTCATTAGCATCAGCAAGTGGGATGTCATCAACAAAGCATATAAACCGTATGAGTTGATCAACAAAGCTGGCAAGGGACCCAACTACCTGGTGGGCTCTAATTATTTGTCGCTGACAATTTGTGTCAATATCAGCGGGATCTAATTTGTGTCAATATCAGCGGGATCTAATCTTATGCTCGAATCAATCTTACTGGGGTCCGGCTATTTTAATCGTTGACTATACTACGTCGTTTTGTGTTAGTTTAACAACGAGATATTAACCATTTACTATTTTTATAACTATATTATGTGGGATTCTTTTTTTTCTTTTTTCTTTTTTTATAGAAGTTCTATGTTGGAATTAATCATTTAAATATCTAATTTAAATATTTATGGATATGATAAAATTTAAAATAAGTGGGAATTATCTATTTGGTTCATGATAATTAGTATTATATTATTTATTATCCTATCAGGATTTTTAATCCAGGATTACATAAGAATACTTATACACATTTTTTTTATAATAATCATATATTTATTACATATCATGCCTTATATTTTAAATCAATTTAGGAGTGTGTTCTACTCCTCTAAATTGATATTTGAGAATCATTTAGCTTGCTTTTAGTTTATCTTCCTCCACAAAAACATAATATGCAAATAATTATAATTGATCTATTTCTCGAAATTAGTCTTGATGTGTTTTTAAGAGATTTATATACGACAACTTATTCATTATATATATATATATATATATATAGCACTAAATTAAATAAGCTTTTACCAACAGTATACAACTCAGTTAATACTTAAAACTATGTCAAAATGCTAATTTTTATCATTTTCTCTAAAAGCAAATGCATATAATTTGACTGTATTTGATGTCCATATCATATGACTAGAAAGAGGAGGATGACTTAGTCATGAAGTATGAATCCATTTGATGTGTTCTCAAAAATGGAAAAAAAAAAAAAAAAAAAAAAAAAAACCCAGAAAAGCTACCTACTAACCATACCAACCTGAGGCGCCAACCAAGGGAAATTTTTTCCTTAAAAAAAAAATGTTATTTAGGTCATTCTCCATTTTGTATATGGGGTAGTACATGTCAATTTGTGATTTGTTCAACAATTATTTAAGAGAGAGAGACAGAGAAAAGTGGAATAAGGATAAGCTAAGCCAAGTCCTTTTCCTCATACAAGGCTAGCGGTTTCCAGCCTCTCCTATGTTGACTCCCCTTGAATTTCTGTCAATGTGTGGCTGCCACGTGGCCTTTTTCTTCTCTCTCTCTCCCTCTGTCTAGAAACAGTTAGACGAGAAAAATGCCATATGTTCTGTACTTTTTCTTTTTTCCTTTTCCTTCAACGTGTTTTCCCTTCAGGCAGACCATATACATACATACATACATACATATATATATATATATATATATATATATATATATTAAATTTAAGTAAATCCAACAGTTAAAAAAAGGCACTCGTTAATACTAAGATTAAAATCTCATTTATTATCATTTATTTATAACATTACATACTTATCTCTAAACTCAAACAAAAGATATGCCTATTTCTCTTTCTCTCATATGTATTTATATAATCTTTTCTCCCTATATTGTTTTTGGTTTTTGACACAGTTAATGGCATAGAAATGGATTGGCGAATTATAAAACATAAGGGTAGAATAGAAGTTGAAGTAGTACCAGAGGAGAAGTAATCTGGGTAGACAAATTTCGCTCATATTCATATTAGAATTTTGATTTTTGAATTTTTTTTAAAGATAAATTTCGCTCTGCAAACACCATTGAAGAGGTCTTCAACGAGGAGCAAGATTGAAGAGGTGGAGTAAATAGACTTTGACCTGGAGATGGAATAACAAGGAGATAAAATTGAATGTCAAAGACCCGTAGGAACCGACCCACTCGATGCTACCGACCGAACCCGACCCTCCGCCGACCGAACCGACTGCTCCGGCTGTCGGCGACGGTTTTGATTCTCCAAAATTAGAGGTCAACGGGTCGGAGATCGGATCTCCTCCTCTCAAATTCGTGAAACCCGATCCGATCGACCCATCATTTTCCCAACGAGTTTTGAGATTTTTTTGGGTAAATCCGACGAGTTTTGAGATTTTTTGGGAAGATTTAAGCTAGATCCGGCAAGATTTCGCTAGATCTAGCCAAGATCTTGCCAAAAATGGCCAAGATCTCGCTGGATCTGGTGAGATCTAGCTAGATTTCTGACGTTTTTCAAAAAAAAATTCGCCGGATTCTGCGTTTTTCAAAATTTTTCTCACCGGATTCTGTGTTTTTCATATTTTCTTGACCGAATTCTCACCATTTGCAAATAATCAACCCCGACCAAGACCCGACCACTTTCCAGCAAGAACCGTCCGATCCGATCTAATTTTCTAACTGGTTGGTGGCGGGTCTGAAAATCTGGAACCCGACTTGGTCGGGTCGGTCGCGGGTTGGGCACAAACCCGACCCGAACCGACCCATGGACACCCCTAGTCTAGTGTTAGTAAAATAAAAGTTTCTAACTAGGTATGTAAATGTGTCAGCCAGGCCTTTTTAAACTTAATTTTGTCTCTTCACCTTCATTTTTTGTGTTTTGTGAGTATTAGAAGGGTCTTTTTAATACACAATGCATTTTATTATCTAACAAAATGGGTCTTAATATTATTAATTTTTCCTAAATATAGGCCTAAAGAAGCCTTAATTAAAATGTACATATAAATATATTATATTATAGAATCAGGGGTGGCTCCATGTTATGGTTAAGTTGTTCAAATGAACACTCTAACTTGGGAAAAAAATTATATAATATATATATATATTTTTTGTCTACCATAAATAAAAAATGAACACCCTAAAATGCAGTTAAAAAGACCAATAATGGTAAACACAATTACAAAAATCAATAAGTTGAGTAACAACAAAAATTCCTAGTGCAAAAATTCTTTTATATTTTAACATAAAAAGCTAAATTTTCTATTTTACATAATCCCTTTTTATCTACATCAAATTATCTATTTGACACTATATTTTATTAAAGTATCATTTCTTTATTAATTTTTTACTACTCTCCCAAATAATTTCTCTCTGTATATGAGTAAAGAAAGTATTAGAAAACAAATTTGCATATAAACAAGAACTATATATATTTGCACAGTCATTGTAACTACAAATGCATTTTGCACAATAATACATAAGTTGATGTGGATGATTTTTGTGGTTAGTTGTGCTAAATTTAGCCCTTATGACATTTTATAAGGATTAATATGAATGCTCTTAATGACCTAGAAAAAATTTCTAGAGCCCTCACTGTACAGAATTAGTTAAAAATGGGACATTCTTTATTTGGGGGCATTAGATCATTACCTACATATGCTCCAGCCAGCCCTACTGGTATGCTTCTCTCTAACTCTCTGCCTACCTCGCTCTCACCACACTTGCTGATCTCGCCATTCTATGCATATCTCCTTCTTGTGGGGGGTTATTTTTATTATTTTTTTGTTGTGGGTAGATGGGTAGTTCTGATGGTGGGGCCGGCAGGTGGGTGGGACAATTTTGGGTTGGGTTGCTCTGGTTTTGAGTAGGTTCCAATTTTTTGGGTGGGTTTTTGCGGTTGTTGGCTGGTTGCTGCTTGTAGGAGAGGTGGCGGTGGTTTTTTTTTTTTTTTTAACTAATAAATAAGAGGGAGGAATTTTTTTAAGTTATTTTAATAGGTGGTGTAGTAAAGTAAGAGATGTGATATAAAGTATATTGTAGAGTGATGTGTTAAAATTGATAAAGTAATTTTTTCATGCGTGAAAGTAATTTTTTTTTTTTAAGCACAATTGATGATACTTTTACAACTATTTGGCTATGGATCGTTACTTAAACTTATGGCGCATTTTTTTTTTCATCTAAAATTTTAGCAATACTTTGCATTTTGTTATTTCTTATTCCTTATGCTTTATCAAGTTGCAAGTGATTGGAAATTTTATGTGCCACACCGCCATTTGGAAATTTTAATGTAAGAGCACTTGTACAATTATCAAGAGTGAGAAAGAGTAGGTAACTGTTGAAGCCATTGAAGCTTTGTTGCTAATGCAGTGGTCTAGTTTGCCAAGGATCTTAGCATTCACAAGCTTGATATTGAAGGGGACTCACTGTTGATCATCTCGGTCTTGTGAGACAACATAACATCTTTTGCTTTGCATGAACATTTTATAAAAGAGATAAAAATCTTGTCAAGATCTTTACAATGGTTTAATTTGAAGTATGTTAAAAGGGAGGACAACTGTTTAGCCCATGCCTTTGTTAGAAGAGTTATTTCACCTTCAAGTTTAGATGTTTGGGTATAAGAGCTCCCGTCCAATTTGAAACCTGTATTTCAAAATGATTTAAGTTAATAAATTTTTCTAAGAATAAAAATAAAGAAATAAAAGAATAAGAAGAAAGAGTAGGTAACTTCTATCCAATAAAAAATGAGAATGGGTTAACACCGTAAAGAGAAGGAAAGCTCTCTCTAAATAGAATGAGTTTTTTTTTTATTGATGAAAAACGAGAGAGTACAATCATAAACATCTACTACTGTTTTATCAAATAAATAAATAAATATCTACTGCTCTTTATACAGCATAGCAGAATCAGTTCCAAGCAAAAGAAAAAGGCGCCAAAAAAATAACAAATTCTAACAAACCTATTATCCTCTAATGAAACAACGACACCTGTCAAGCCTAATAACAGATTCTGAGCTTAAGTCTGTCACGTGCACAGCCCATGTCTTCATTAAGTTATAAGCGTCTTCATGGACAAGGAAAAGATGGCACAAATGGACCGCCTTTATTTGGTTTGTCAGGGACAACAAAAATGGAAACCCAGTTCCAGATTATACAAAAGAGCAATTAGATCTGCATTAATCATAATCTCTGATTGGTGATTAGGATAACAACTAAAAACCTTTTTTTTTTTATAAAAAAAAGTGACCTATTATGTTGATTCGGGGCTTCTTTAAAAATCCATCCAAATCCATCTTAGTTTGTGAGCCCGAACAGAGGATTTGGTTTTGGAATCCCAAATAAATTGTCACTTTGGAAACTTCCCAAACAGGCCAGATGGTAGAAAAAGGCCTACATCCACACTATTATTCATAGACCTCAACAAGTTTTGGAGGAAAAAGAAAAGCAGAGGCGCAGAGCATGACTTGTACTAATACAATAAAAAAAACCAGTTTTGATATTCTGTCTGACTTGGTGGGAACAATATTTTTGCTCTTAAGTTGATGACTCTGAAACTTCTTGGATCTCTCATATTGTAATTTTGGAGAGTAAAAGGACCCAAGCAGGTATTTGGGCCTTTGGGCTCTAGCAAGGAGGGCCGACCTGTTCTTAAATTAAGAACTTGTTAGTACTGCAAGCCAACCCATACGCCGAGAGGCCGAGAACACATCCGAGGGTGAATTCCTCCTTGGATAGACCCAAGAGAACTCGGAGGTTCACTATAAAGGTCAAGGCAGAATTCTGGAAAGACTGGTGGTTAAAAGGGGGGAACCCCTGAACCTTTTAGATACGCTGGTGTTAGAAAAATATCATAGGCAAAGGCTGTCACCTCCACATTAAAGACCCTGCACCTACTGCCTGGCTGCATTAATGGGAAAGTGACCCCTAAACAGTAGAACCGAAACTTCTGGTTACTATTCAAAGTACTAAGAGAAGAAATATCTAGGGGGAGGAGATTGGAGCAACACGTGGATAAAACACCAAGGGAAGAAGTATTTAAAGGGGGTGAAGGCCAAAGAAAAAGTGGGATCAGTGAGTGACCAAGAAAGAGATTAAGAATTGTGACCTTTAAAAAAGAAAGAGAAATAATACAGAAGTGATCCTCGGCTTACGTCCGAGGAGGTCCCTTTGCAATTATTATCTACTATTTACAAGTATCTTCACACCTTAGCCTGTTATTAAGTTCTCAGTACCTCTAAATTAGATTTCAAACCCACACTCTACAAATTTCATTGTTTAAGGCTCGTTGGGCCTGAGCCCATAATTGTCTTTGGGTCCAGGTGCAATTGTGCACTTACAGTAATAATTTAAAAAGGGTCTTCTCTTCCTTGTTGCTATGATACATGGGCACGGATACGACACAGATACGGACACGATGATACGATAATTTTTAAAAAATAAAGATACGACACGGTATGGACACAGCAATTAAATAATTAATTGAAATTTATATTTAAAAATTTTTAAAATATTTTTAGACATAAAATACATTTATGTCTAAAATTTAAATTATGTAACAATTACAAATAAGCAAATTAACACCCAAAGTAATACAATAATATACATAAAGTGTTTAGAGTACAAACCAAACTCCAAAAGTTTAAATAGGCTACATTCAAGTATTCAACATCAAACTACAAACATAAAAGGAAACCAAACTTTAAACTGTTAAGATTACCATAGAACAAGAAGTTCAATATCAAACTAAAAACATAAAAGGATCACAGAACAACAACATCATCGTCGTCATCAATATAGTCATCATTCTCAACAAGACTTATCTCCATCTCTGGCTCATCTAGTGTGAGATAAGAAATCTCAAGCAACGCAGGTCCTCCAAATGGTTCATTCCAAGTATCTACACTAATGTCCCACTTCTTAGAGTTTCCTTTAGTGTACTCTTCTCTCCTCCTTGAAAGAAGCCGAAGATTAGAATGAACAAACACTAAATCTTCAGCACGTTTAGGAGTAATTCTATTCCTCCTCATACAATGGATGAAGCTATATGTACTCCAATTCCTCTCAGCACATGATGATGAGCAAGGCTGTCCAAAAAGCTTTAGAGCTAAAATTTGAAGCATTGGCAACCTGGACCCATAATTTGACCACTAAAGCATTGGATCCAAGACCCACCTATCATCCATGTTATAATCATCATAAGCCCTAATTCCTGAAAACAAACCAAACTCCATAGTAACATTCTTCCTATCATCAATATCAAGAAAGAATCTTTTGAGGCACTTGTTTCTCTCCGTAGAAAGTTCAGCATCCTTGTGTGGCGCAACACAACCTCTGACTTCCTCAACCCATTGATTAGTAGAATACCTAGTTAAAAGCAAATTAGAAATGCCTAAAGAATATTATAAAAAAAAAAAAAGATTAAAGAGATAGAAAAATTACATCGGATTCAAGGAATGGGCTAGGTAATGAAGTGGTGTGCAATTTTTAGTCCACCGTTCAATAAGTATAGCATGTACCACATCATAGAATGGAGACTCCTCATATTCTTCCTTGCCTTCCTGCCGGTATATTTCTTTCTTCACATTTCTATCATGGAATCCCACATTTCATACAAATTATGGAGAAGGGGTGCATCCGTGTCAGCCACTCGAAGCATCTCATAAATAAGTCCTGTGAATCTCAGAATATATGCAACCTTGTCCCACCATAAATCATTCAAAACATAATCCTTCACAGCTTGAGCTTTTCCTACATCATCTTCTCTATATGACATCCATTCCTCACTAATGACCATATTTCAAAGATGTTGTTTTACTTGAAACAATCTTTTAAGCATGATGATTATTGAAGCAAATTGTGTTTCATTAACAGCAAGTAACTTCAAAGGGGAAAATGAATTAAAAATTGCTAATCTCATAGAATGATTTGTGATAAAAATACGAATGAAAGTTGCCTCATCTGAAACTTGTGCAATCCAGTTACATTCATTATATGCAACCTCATTCTGCAAAGAATTCCTAGGTGCACATATATTCTTCAAGGCCAAATTGAGGGTATGCACAACACAAGGTGACCAAAATATATGAGGATATTCAGTTTCAACAATAGATCATACAGCTTTCATAACAGATGCATTATCAGTAATAACTTGGACAACATGAGTATGCCCAACCTCACCAATGACCTTTAGAAACAAATCAGAAATGAAGTGCTTGTCTTTGTAATCTTTGGTACCATCAATGGATTTGATAAAAAGTGACCCTTTCTTTGATGTAGCCATAAAATTGATAAGTGGCCTTTTTTGTGGATCTGTCCATCCATCACTTACTATGCTTAAACCCCTTTCTTTTCAAGTGTCTTTAATTGACTTCAACAACTTTTCAATATGTACCTTCTCTTTATGCAACAAAGTTGTTCTTAATTTATTGTAACTTGGAGGAATATAACCCGCTAAATTATTATTACATGCAAATTTGATCATCTTAATTCAATACGGGTTCTTAGCAAAGTGAAAGGGTGAACCAGCAGAATAAAATGTCCTAGCAATAAGAGAATCTAATTGCTCTCGACATTGATTGTTAAAACACATCTCCAAAGTAGGATTCCCAACCCCTTTTTTTTCTAAAAAAATGGATGACTTGTAGCTATACTACTGAGAGTAGGACACAAATGAGGACTACTAGGAGAATCAGATGTTAAAGACACTAGCTTAGGCTTCTTCAATCTACGCGAAGATTCCTCATACGCATCTTCTAATTTTTGCATTTCATTTAGATACTCATCTCCAACCTTACCACATGGTTGTATTTCACAATTAGAACGTTTTAACAAGTGTGCCTTCACCCTTGAATAAGACCCCTTAAAAGTTTTTTCACAATAGTTACATCTGAAAGTAACATTCCCACCACCAGCAGCTGCTTTTTCTAACTTAGTAACATATTTCCATAGAGGAGCAACTGTCTCAGTTGATTTTTCACTTTCAATATTCATTTTAGTAAATCACCTACAATATTTAAGTAATTCAACTTTAATAACTAAATTAAACTATGGCAATAACAACTAACAACATTATATCATATGGCAAATAATGTAACATAATCCTAGTATCCCACTCTCACGTGAGAGTGGGATTAAAATAAAAAAAAACGTTATAAGATAACTTAAATAAAGCTACCCATCTCATTCACCCAACCAGCCAAACAAATATCTAAAAGAACACAAAAAAAAAAAAAAAATAGAGAGAAGCATCAGACTTGAGTTGTCCACGCTGAGAGAGAGAGATCGGAAGGGACAGCCGGACAGGGATGGCGTCGACGTTTATGGAGCTCGCTGATCAGCCCGATTTAGCTCCGGTGAGGGACAGGTCAGTGGCGGAGATCAGAGGAAGGGTCGCTGGGTTAAGAACTGAAAAGTGAGAGGTTGAGAGCTTGTGGGTTTCGGGCAAATGATTGAATGAGCTCGTGGGTTTCATACTTTTGTTTTAGGTATATCATGAGATCAACGGTGTAGGTAAGTCCATATGTCAAAAATCTATGATTTTCCTTCTTCTTTTTTTCACTACTGGCATGTTGGACGTGTCGGAGCCGTGTTGGCACTGTGTCAGAGAAGTGGAAAAAAAAAAAAAAAAAAAAAGGGACACTGTTCGGACACCGGAGTCCGGCGAACCGTGCTGGTTCCGGTGTCTGACACGTGTCAGACACCGACACGTCGCCAAAAACGGCGTGTTGGTGCAACCCAGCCTTATTGATCAAAGGCTTTCAGCTTCTCTCCAAGTCACTCACGTTTGGCTGCCTCCGCATCAAGAAGAGAGACACCAGTCAGAACCAAGAACAACGCTAGTAGCAGCAAGACCACAAGCACAAGTGATCTCTTTCTGATCCCTCAATTTTTCTCTCTTAAGAATATTTCTCCATTTCTCCGTGAAACGGTTTGGAATTTTTTTTTTTCAAACATGCGTATCAAATGAATTGGGTAAACGTTAGTATTAAATAGCCAAACAAACGGAAGTTGTGATTTGGCACGTGTATAGTTCAGGTACTAAATTGACAAAAATGAAAGTTCAAGGGATATAAGGGCTAGAACCCTAAAATTTAAGGGGTGTATCAATATTTTTCTCAATTTTAAATAAAGTGGTAAAAAGAAATAAGACATGATATTGAGTGTATTATAAAGTGGAATAGTCAAAATAAATAAAGTAGCTTTCTTAGGTGCTAAAAGCAAAATTTTTTAGCATATATAACTATTATGAATGCTACTTAAAAGGAAAAATCCTAGCTAACCTAGTATTATATATATATAATATATAATATATATATATATATATATATATATATATATTGTTTTGTTTTTGTTTTTGTTTGTCTTTGTTGGTAAATAATTATATCTTAATGTATTAAGAAATAATAATTTTATGTATTTATAATTTTTTAATACTATAAGAATGCTTATTTAGAGTTTTTTTTTTTTTGGCTTATACTCTAGCCTCCTCCAACTTAAAATCCTAGGTTCATCATTAGTTAAACCCATTGAATAAAGTTAAATGTCTGAAATAAATTTCAGTCAAATTTTTTTCTTTTTTCTGTTTTTAGGGAAAAGACAATGAACTTTAATTAAGAAAAACCGGTTATATCAACTTGAAGTACAAAATAAAATTGAGGTGAAACATCCTCCATCCATATAAAAAATTCTAGTGCATTAAAAGAGTATCTACCCTAAGCAACCTTATTGTCCTAACTCCTTGTGTAAGAGTGAAGCAATTGAGCAAAAGACTAATACAGTATCTTCGTATCTTGTATCAAAGAGGCACGAGAAGCCAAGAAAAAAACCTCATCCGCCAAAGCTTTAACAATCATCCCCAAATCACCTTCCAAAACCGCGTGGGTAATACCAAGTTCTGTCCCAAGCTCAATAGCACAACCGGGCTGCAGCTAGAGCTTCAATATCCATTGCTTAGTAAGCTTGAGGTAATTTTTGGGATAGAGCTTCAATGACCTGACCTTTGCTATTCCGAATGACCACACCCAAGTTCGGATTTTTTTTTTATTATTTTTTTTTATACAAGTTCGGATTTGTTATTTTCTTTATAGACTGCTCCATCGAAGGTATAAATTGCATTTCAGCTAATTTAATTTAATAAAAAAAAGTGTTTGAACAATAATTAAGTAATTAGAAGAGTCGTACAGTTATGGTGGTACTATATGGGGGTACGTTTTAATTATTTAATGTGTGTGTGTGTATATATATATATATATATATATTTGTAAGTGCACAATTGCACCTGGCCCTAAGAACAGTTATGGGCTCAGGCCCAATGAGCCTTGAACAATATGAATTTGTAGAGTGTGGGCTTAAAACCCAAGTTAGAAGCGCTTAAGGAATATATGACAAGCTAAAAAGCTATAAACGCTTAAAAGTAATAAGAAGTCTTGTAATTCCACCTCCTCGGATATGAGCCGAGGACTGTTCTTATATATAAGTTTCCTTTTCTTTTTTTTTTTTTTAGGTTACCAAAAAGGAAAAAGGGGGGCCTCTATTTCTGTTCCGGACCCCTCCTTAAATACTACTCAATTTGATATTTGTTACACGTGTTGCCTTCACCTCCTTTTGACCTAGATATTTTTCTTCCTAGTGCTTTTGAATAGTAACCAGAAGCTTCACTTCCACTGTTCAGGCGTCACTTCCCCCATAAATGCGGCCAGGGTGGTAGGTGCAGGGTCTTTAATGTGGAGGTGTCAGTCCTCAACTTGAGTACATCTCCAACATCGGTGCTTCCAGGCTGTTCAAGGGTTCACCCCCTTTAACTGTTGGTCTTTACCGTGTCGCTCCCCTGTCCTTTCAGTGAAATCCCAATTCTTCTGTGTCCATCCGAGGATAGAATCACCCTCGGCTGTGTCCTCGGACTCTCGGCTCACGGGTCGACTTGTAGTACTAAATAAGTTCCGAGCCCAAGAGCAGGTCGCTCTTCCTATAGCACGGCCCAAAGGCCCATATACCTACCAAGACTTTTTTGCTCCCCACAATATTCATATTGGTAAGCATTAATTTTTCATTTATAGTTAAACATATATCAATTTAAAAATATTAATGGATAATAAAGTTAATCCATAGTCTTCAAATGATGTTTAGAATACGTATATGAATGTTGGGCACAATTTTTCTTGGGGAGAGAGAGAGAGAGAGCACTGAAAAGAATATATATATATATATATATATATATATATATATATATATATATATATTAATATGTGTACTGTAAATTTGAGAACAAAAAATTATGAGAGAAAAGATAGCAGTGTGTTATATAAAAACTGTTATGCACAATAATTGTAAGAACACAAAAAGTGTATTGTCGATCAAGTAAATAGCTTCACATGCTAGTGACTAGTGAACGATCGTCAATCATACAAAATAAGCACACACAGAGCATCGCATTTCTTGCAATTTGTCAAACAAGGAAACGGTTTCACATGCTAGTGAGAGAGAGAGAGTGCGGAAAGCAATTTATCAAACAAGGAAAAACCTTCACATTCCAGTTAATGACCGTCAATCATACAAGAAAAGAGAGAGAGAGAGAGAGAGAGAGAGAGAGAGAGAGAGATTCTCATTTCCTCACGTCAGCCGCCTGCATTCTTAGACTTTCGTGACAAATTGTACGGATGAATAGGTGATTCGGTGTGAACAAGTATACCAATTTTCCACGCCCCAAGTAGCACTCCAAGAAAATGTGTGATCATGATAAAGTATGGAAATTAAAGACAAACCTTTTATCTCTTTAATTTCTTTTGTGTTAAGATAGGCACAGGTGTGGCTAGGAGTCTAGGTGTTAAAAAGCAGATGAATTTTTTCCATGCCCTACGAGGACTGAATAAAGTAGTCTTTGAAGGAATTGTTACCACCATTTATCAATTTTGCATCTGAACTCTGAAGGAAAGTGAGAATCCTCATCAGCACTCACAATTGAGAAATCAAATACAACTGCCGACCGACCAAAACAATCAATGGTTGCATTAAAGTTGGATTCCTTCATCCACCCTTTCCACTTTATCCAACCTAACCCAAATATAATTCCCTCAAAATAACAAAGCCAAATTTCATGTAATAATTAAATCAGTGATGTATAGTTAATTTGAAATTAAATAAAAAAGATAAGTGATTCTCATAATAATAATAATAATAATAATAATAATAATAATAATTTTATTCTCAATAACACTTTTGATCTTGTTTTATCCGTTTATTATGTTTTTATGTTTTGAGAAAGAGAAATAAAGAGGAGAAAAAATACTTATTTATTCCTGTTTTTACTAAATATAGGTAACGATAAACGAAGTGAATCGCATATGATAAAGTGATATTTTTCAAATCACGAATAGTCACGGTGCAAGTCGGCTTATTGTAATTACCCTAATAATTTAACTTAGAGGTGACAAAAAGAGCAAACTCACATTTGAAAATAGATTTTCAGGATCAAAAGCACAACTATATCTGATGCCCGACCTAACAAACCGCATAGTAGTAATGCTCAAATAAGACTGATAAATCCAAACTAAAAAGCTCTAAAGTAAAAAAAAATACAGTTAGCTCAAGTATTAAAAGAAAACCCAATTTATGCCAACAATATGAAACTAACAAGAATTAAAATGAAGAGTGCAGATTGAGAAGAATGGGAGCACCACAAGGAGGAAGCAGAGTTGTTGGTATGCAAGCCAATTTAAAATGTCTTGCAAATATAGGTCTCAAATTCATAATGCGTAAAATACCGACACTGCAAAACATAAGCAAAAGTAAAATGCAAAACCCGACAAGAAATTAATGTTAGAAGAAAACCATGTTAGACAATCAGAAAGAGAGTTTCTTTTCTTCTTTTTTTTTCGAAAGTTTAAAAGAGAACCCAAAGAGAGATGCTCACCAACTTTTTAGAAACATTTTGATCCACCATTGATTTCCAATACTAATTCTATCATTGTAATTTCAAAGTAATTAAATACATCAAGGTCAGGGATATGATTGTGAATAGAAATTTGTGAAGAAAACCAAAATCTGTAGTAAACTCAGCACCTCAAGTCCACAACACCAAGCCACCCTAAAATGAAATGTCCCACTGCCATCAAACTACACTAATGGATTAGATGTCCACCTCATATTGTCCAAAAGTACAAAAGCTCTTAGCCAGCAAAATTCAACATCTTAAAACAAAGCAAAGCCACCTTGATTCTTGACTGGTCTTCACATGACAAAAGCAAAAGAAACTGGGGAACCAAACTACACTTGCCCATCAGCAACCAGATACGCAGACTACTAAAGGCTGCAGCTGTTTAAATTATTAAAAGCTGTAATTAAATCAGTAACATATATTACCTACAAATAGTATCATTTAGAGCTGAGAAAAAGGAAAAAAAAATCATTTAAGATAATATAACTCTCGCAGATAACCAATATAAAACAAATATAATAAAATTAAAAAACAAAACACAAAACACAAAAACAAAGAAACACAGCTATAATGAAGAGCTGCAAGACAGAAAATTTGGCATCCAAAAACGATACAAATCCAAACATAAATATGTTAAGCTGCAAATATGATGCACATAAAACGTGTTTTCTGAAGATTTAAAGAACGGATTCTAAAAGGTAGAATGGCACCCGATTTAGCAACGAAAATGCTCGATGTGATGAGTGCAACTCCAACTATTTCTGCAAAGTTGTGATTTCTAACGTGAGGGTTGAGGAAAGAGTGATAAGAGAAATTCATTGAGCAATCAATATTTTTTTGATGAACATTGAGCAATCTATATAAACGAATCTGAAGGAGGACAGCTTTGTTAAATGGAACGCGGATTGCGGACACGTATGCACAGGATCCGTTAGGATGTTGACACCTGTGCATCTTGGTATCACCGACTTTGTTGACCACTTTGTTTAATTTTGGACTTTTGCGCTGCAAAAGTCAGAGCTTTTCCAAAAAAAATATTGTTGCATTGGGAATGTAATTTTCTTGATGTAGAAAATCCTGTAGAACTCTAAATTATTATTTTATCTTAAAAAATATCCGCTGAATAAAAAAAAAAAATATTCTCTCTTTTTTCTTCTCTCCTAAGTAAAATTATTGCATACAATCTGAATAAAAACACAAAACAAAAATTGCAATAAAACTACAAAATACAATCTTTCTCATAAACAAATAAAATCAGTACCCAGAAAAAAAAAAATCAGAAACAAAGTGCAACAAAATACAATCTGAACAAAACACAAACAGAAAATGCAATGAAATCAGAAAATACAAACTTTCTCATAAACTAATGAAATCAGAACAAAAAAAAAAAACCGATCAAACCCATTTCGACCGCATGTCGTTGGTAGTCGGGAAGAGGGCGAGCGGCGGTAAAAGCAGAGCAGACGACAGAGGACGAAGATGACACGATTCTCTCTCTTGCCCGGTGAAGCACTGAAGGAAAAATTCTGGTTTTGTATCTCATGCAAAACCCACAGCGGAAGCAACGAACTAGGATCTATTTCATTCATGATTGATAACGTGCACTACATAAATTTCAGAATTTAAGAACAAGATAGCGTACCTTGGTGTGGAGAAATTCAAAACAAAGATTAGAAGCACTTGGGAACACTTTTAATCTTCACTCCAATTCCACTTTACGCCCAAGATGTGTGGTCTCTCAATCAGTTTTTCAAAGGGAGAATGAAAGTGTGTCTCACACTCTCTCACCCACTGTTTCTTTTTCTTTTCTAATCTCTTCTAATGAAAATTCTGTATGTTTCTCCCTTTATAACTAACTGATTATCTAATTGGGCTGGCCTATTGGGCCTTTCCAATTGGGCTTTAGTGTGTGGCTTGGAGTGGGACCAAAAGGGACCAATAAGACACTAGCTCCAATGGGCCTTAGGCTTTTCTGTCAACTCTTGACAAGTCCAAAGTTACCATTAATTATATTTAATACCACTATATAAATATAATTGCAATCTAGGCCTTATTAATAAATTATATCCCAAGACTTTATTATACACGTAACCCCTTCATAAAATATTCGTAGTAACACAAAGTCATAAACGTAGACTGCCACTTTGTAAATTACTACATCTTATCCTTGAGTACCCGGTGTAATTTCTTACTAAAGTGGTTAGGCCTAACTCTCTGAATAACTGAACCCATTAAACTTATCTCAAGGGAATATTTTACATCTCCATTAAGAGACTATGAATTCCATCTTGAGAATATATGTTCCATCAACACTAAATGTGGCTGCCCAACATACTGAGATTTTGACCGTCACTTCAGGTCTCACTCCTGATATATCAAAGTAACCTACACTTCATGATCAGGTCCATTATTCTCTCAGGATTAAGAGTTCATGCAAATAGAAGTCGTGAGATTTATTATTCATTTGACAGTCGTTAGGAAAATAATAAATCTCACAACGGTCCTGTTCAATATATTTTAACTCTTAAAACATATCAACATATCAACCAGAAGTTTCCACTTCCATGATCAAGACAAATCATCTTAGTTGACACGTTATAGTCTTCGCAAATGAAATGCCCAATTTCATCACCGACTACGAACTATAAATTCTGAGTTTACAAAGAACTTGTGATTTACATCTTCTGTGACTTTTCACATAAATCACATACAATGCATCTCATGACTATATGATAATGTCCCATATTCATGTTACCATTTATTTTAGATAATAAAAAATAACTTTATCAACCACAATATTAAATCATACATCATGTCGTACATAATGTCATAATAATCATACATAACATCACACAATAGGATTTAGGGCACTAATCCTAACAATCTCCCACTTGCCCTAAAGACTATTGTGCACTAGTCTAACTCCCATTCCCTCCAAATGTGACTCGAAAGTCCTTTGAGGTAAGGCTTTGGTAAAAGGATCTGCTAGATTATTTGCACTTTCAATCTTTGCTACCACAACATCTCCACGAGCAACAATGTCTCGAATGATGTGGTACTTCCTCTCAATGTGCTTTCCTTTCTTGTGATTCCTTGGATCTTTGGATTGTGCAACCGCTCCACTATTGTCGCAAAACAATGTGATGGGAAGTTGCTCCATTCTTACAACACCAAGATCAGAAAGGAATTTCTTGAGCCAAACAGCCTCTTTGCTGCTTCACAAGCAGCAACGTACTCGCTTCCATGGTGGAGTCCGCAATACAAGATTGCTTAATGCTCCTCCAACTTATGGCTCCACCTCCCAAGGTGAAAACACATCCTGAAGTGGATTTTCTGAAATCTAGATCTGACCGAAAGTCTGAATCTGTATAGTCAATGGGAATCAAATCCTCACTATGGTAAACAAGCATATAATCTCTCGTTCTCCTAAGATACTTGAGAATATGTTTACAGCTTGCCAATGTTTTGGTCCTGGATTTGATTGATATCGGCTGACCATGCCAACTGAATAACAAATATCTGGTCTAGTACAAAGCATGGCATACATGAGACTTCCCACTGCAGAAGCATAAGAAACTTGTCTCATCATATTTTCTTCCTCTTGAGTCTTAGGCCTTTGGTCATCAGACAGAGGAACTCCATGTTTAAAAGGAAGCAATCCTTTCTTGGAGTTTTGCATGCTAAACCGTTCTAGAAACTTATCTATATATCCAGCTTGTGATAAGCCTAACATCTTATTCTTGCGATCTCGCCAAAGCTTGATCCCTAGAATAAAGTTAGCCTCACCCAAGTCCTTCATATCAAATTGGCTTGACAACCAAACTTTAACCGATGACATTACCCTACATCATTCCCAATGAGTAGAATATCATCAACATAAAGCACTAGGAACATTACTACTTTGTCTCGATGTCTTTTGTACACACATGGTTCATCAAGATTTTTTCAAAACCAAATGACTTGATTGCTTGATCAAATCTGATGTTCCATGACTAGATGTTGTTTAAGTCCATAAATGGACCTATTCAACTTGCATACCATATGCTCTTGGTTCTTTGCTATGAAACCTTCTGGTTGCAACATTATATTTCTTCTTCAAGATTGCCATTAAGAAATGCAGTCTTGACATCCATTTGCCAAATCTCATAATCATAATGAGCAGCAATGGATAAGAGAATTCTGATAGATTTAAGCATGGCTACTGGTGAAAAAGTTTCATCATAATCAATACCTTCTTTTTTGTGTATACCCTTTCGCCACTAGTCTTGCTTTAAAGGTTTCAACCTTTCCATCTATCCCTCTCTTTCTCTTGTAAACCCATTTGCAACCAACAGGTTTAATGCCATTAGGCGCCTTTACAAGATCCCATACATGATTGAATTCATAGAATCCAATTCAGATTTCATAGCTTGGACCCAATGATGTGCATCTATATCATTCATTGCTTCATCATAAGTGTAAGGATCCGATTCAGCCTCTTCTGAGATAGCCTCATAAGTTTCTCCCAACCTATGAATCTTATAGGAAGCCGAATAATTCTCCCACTACGACGAGGCACTGTGTACTAGACATCTCATGAGTAGTATCTTGTGGTGTATCTAATACAGCCACATCATCCCTAGTTTCATCCATTGTTGTTCAACTACAGGTTCATTATTTCAGCCAAGACAACTCTACTTCTAGGAGTAAAATTATTCATATAGTCATTTTCCAAGAATTTGGCATTTGTGCTAACAAACACTTTATTATCCTTATGACTATAGAAAAACCTCCAACTGTTCCTTTTGGATACCCTACAAAAAATACTTCTGTTTTAGACTGTAACTTGTCAGACTTTCCTTTCAACACATGTGCTGGACAACCCCAAATGTGGAGATGTCTCATACTAGGCTTACGCCCATTCCACAACTCTATAGGTGTTTTAGGAATAGACTTCGAAGGTACTAAATTCAGAAGATACATTGCAGTATTTAAGGCATATCTCCAAAAAGAAATTGGTAGAGTCGAATAACTTAACATGGACCTAACCATATCTAAAAGAGTCCTATTCCTTCTTTCTGCTACACCATTTGTTGTGGAGTTCCAGGTGCAGTCAATGGGATATAATCCCATTTTCAGTCAAGTAATCCTTAAAGTCACCAAGAAGGTATTCGCCACCTCGATCAGATCGAATGGCCTTTATGTGTTTACCCAATTGATTCTCAACTTCAGCCCTAAACTCTTGGAACTTTTCAAAGGCTTCGGCCTTCCGTTTCATTAGGTACACATAACCAAATCTAGAGTAATCATCAGTGAAAGTAATGAAATATTCATAGCCACCTCTTGCTTGGATTGACATAGGACCACATACATCTGAATGTACTAATTCTTGCAAATCTTGGACTCTTCTACCTTTTGCATTAAAAGGTCGTTTGGCCATCTTACCTTCTAAACAAGATTCGCAAACTGGAAAACCATCAAAGTCCATGGACTGTAAAAGTCCATCTTTGATTAGTTTTTGAATCCTACTTGAATTAATATGACCTAAACGCAAGTGCCATAGATATGCATCACTAGTAGAAGGAAACTTTCTCTTTAATGATTTCACATGAGAGTTACTATCCAACTCAGAATTGTATAATTCATGCTTATCAGGAGTTAAAATATAAAGACCATCCACAATATTGCAAGAACAGATAAACACTTTATCCTTCTTTATTACAACATTGTCTTTCAGGATAACACAATATCCATGTTACCTAAGTAAGTTGCAAAATTAAATTCCTACGAACATTAGGTACATACAAACAGTCTTCCAATATTAAAACTCTAGACTTAAAACACAAATTAAACACTCCAACAGCTTCAACCGGAATCTTGCTCCCATCAGCCAAAGTAAGAAATAGTTCTCCCTCATTCAACTTTCTGGTCTCCTGGAACCCTGCAAAGAATTGCAGATATGATTAGTACAACTGAATCCACACACCAGGAATCTGTTGGATTCTGTACCAAACATATTTCAAGAAGAAATGAACTTTTCATACCTTTATTCTTGGCAGCCTTGAATGTTGGACAATTCCTCTTCCAATGTCCTTTCTCACCACAATGGAAACACTTTCCTTTGATTTTCTTTCCTTTGTTGGCAACCCTAAGGCAATTTGTTTACCATCTTTCTTAGTGAAGTCCTTCTTCTTCTTCTTCTTACCCTTGCCTTTCGACTTAGGTTGAGAAGTAGAAGCTTCACCCACATTGGCTTCAACACTAGAAGTACCAAGGATGCCTTCCGCCGCCACTAACTCATTCATTAATTCAGACAAAGAATAAATCTTTTTGTTCATGTTATAATTGAGTCTGAATTCCTTGAATGATTCTGGTAGTGACTGGAGTATCATATCCACTTGGGATTCTCCATCAATGTCGGCACCTAAAACTTCTAATGTGTTCAGATTAGCAATCATCCTAAGACAATGCTCTCTCACTGAACTTCCTGCAGCCATTTTGGTATTATAAATTTGCCTCATGGTTCTTGCCTTGCAGAACAGCCTTGCTCACCAAACATCTCCTTCAGACTATGCATTGTCCGAAGCAAGTTCTACATCCTGCATTTGATGCTGTAGAACATTTGAGATAGATGCTAGGATGTAGCACTTGGCCATCTCATTAGATTTCTGCCAACGATCATATCGCTGTTTTCCTCAAGAGGAGCATCTAATGAAGGAAAGTTAGGACATGGTTGAGTAACACATATTGTGCTCTTCAGCAGTAAGAACAATGTCCAAATTTTTTTCCAATCAACATAGTTGGATCCAGTCAGTTTGTTTTGGTTAAGAATAGAAACAAGTGGGCTAAATGATGCCATGACAAAATCTGAAAATAATAAACATGAATATAATAAGTAAATTGGACATTATCAATTTAGCATAAAAGCATATAATATGGAACCTTAATAAAACCATAAAATATATATATGCAACGAAAACCCAATCTCATATTCAATATCCCTCAGCATAGAGTGAACATAAAATACTATGATGATTGAGAACTATTCTCATTATTAGTGCTATCATGATAACTCTTATCAAACAGAATAATATGCCGTTTTACATTTAGCCTTAAGTAATAATAGTAAGAACTCAGCATAGAGGATACTAAAATACTTAGTTAGTGTATGCCATTGTCTAGAATCATGTGTAACACATCTCATCCCTTTAAAGAGCTTATTTGTAGTACCATGATAAAACACCCTCCGCATGGAATGCAAAGCTCGAAACTAAGACAAGGTGTTTATCAAACCACTATAAACCAAGAAATTCAATCTGTAGGACCATGAAATAAATACTCTCCGCATGGAATGCTAAGCTCGAGGCAAAGACAAAGTATATATTTCATTACTATAAACCAACAATGGAGGCCGTGAGATCCAACCCTTGAATCTCTCCTAACTAGATTTTAAAATAAAGGTTTTTAAGATTAAGAACCATAATAATGCTAGACACGTTGAAAAAATATCCTAATCTATTAGGAATAAATTTCATTAAACTAGCATTAACGTATATAAAATATATATAACGTAATAAAAAACTTATTACATATATTAATTTTTTCATATTATATATATATAATATAATATACAATTAATATATGTAATATATATACACTAATATATATAATATAATATAATATATGTA